>JARYGA010042335.1:0-47324 GCA_030545235.1 Helianthus tuberosus
AAATGACCAAAATGCCCTTTTCATGCATAATTGGTAATTAAGCATATGTAACATAAAATTTTGTCACGTAACTGATTATGCAACATATTTAAACATGTTTAGGCATATAACACTTGTCATAGGTCTAGTTAGACGTCTCGAATGCGCTTTTGCGCGCACGAAGCGTTAAAGTAGCGTAAGCTATCTTAATGGGTCGCAACGGGTCGAAAGCAGTTAGGTTAGGTTCCGATTTAGGATGTAGGCTTTGTTAAACCATATCACATGAGTTCCAACACTCATTTGGTTTACAAGACCTCTTTCTGTCCGATCTTCCGATTTAGGCATCTATTGTTTGATTAGTGATTCGATTACTAGGTGCTATTTGATTTCTCTGGTTTGCTCGAGTTTGTTGAGGTTCTATTGATTGAGGATACTTTGCACTCCAAGTGAGTACATAGTTCCCCTATTTTATTGTTTTCAATTGTTTTGGGGTGATTCATATGTACAAAATGATTTCAAGGTTTAAACGATGATTTCAAAAACGATTAAGATGGTTTATACTAAACTAATAATGATTTCAATAAAGTGAATAAACTAGTTGGTTGTAATTACATAACGAATGGCATTCATTAGCATTGATCAAGCCGATCAGTATTAGGTTATGGTACCATAGGATCTGACAAATCCCATTATCGTTCTGCACCCATGGTTATGTGTGGGTTAGGTGGGTAATGACTGAATCTGAATGTTAATTTACCCTTTGCTGGTTTATTAATGCGAGAGCGAGATAGTCGAGTCACGAAGCTTTGAATGTTATTAGCGAGGCGACCACAAATAGTTTTTACACTTAAAACGAGGATGATTTAAACGTTTTAAACGAATTAACGATTTGGGAACAATTCATACAAGAATAAACGAGTTGGATAAACGATTGGTTCTTGGTTAAGTGTTTAGATAACGGGACGGGGGTAATGTGGTGAAAACATGGTAGATACACCGCTTGTACTTCTTATATATAAGTGTTTTCATCGTATTACATACCGTGGCGTTATTTAGTTCACTTGGGTAAATGATTTTGAAACGATTTCACACAAATGAGGTTTTCGAAATGATATAAACCATACGAGTTTTATTAACGAGATTTATTAACGAGTTTTATTAACGAGATTTATTAACGAGTTTTATTAACGATTTAATACGAGATGTTTTACAAATTGCTTTACTAAAACAAATGTTTTTTGGTTAAGAATCATGGCTACGAGGTTTTATAAACTATAGCCCGCTTGATTTGAGTTGGTTAATTAAGTTGCAATATTATACTCTTTTCAAAACAATGTTTTTAATAAAGTATTGCAACACTTAAACTAGCCATGAATCCGACACTCCTATAAAACCTATGTACTCGCCAGCATTTCTTTGCTGACTTTGTTTTTACATATGTTTCAGGTGTTGATGCTTGATGATGATTACTAGGATGCATGAGTCACATAGGATCTGGACGAGGCCTTAGTGACATAATAACAATATTAGTCGATATGTAACTTGTTTGTTTTGTGTTAAGACAATATTAATGTTTAATATTATCAATAAAATGAAACACTTTTTGTATCCATGGTTATGAAACGATAATTCTGCCACGACACTCCCCGACGTTTCCGCCGCGGTTTTGTTGTTTTAACACGGTCGGGGTGTGACACCACCAAGATTTCGCACACTTGTGTCTGGTAAGCCTTATGTGTGCGGTTTCACTTGATTAGGGTGTGCGGCTTGTTCAGTCAATATCATAATTATTAATAGTAAATGTACTCCATGTTGAAACACGTATACATATATATTTAAATGAAATCCAATTATTTAACACTCTATGTTAATATCAATCCTTCTATTAACCATGCCTGATTACATTGTTTTAAAAGTAAAAGAAAACCATACGGGGTGAAACGCACGAGTTGTCACATTATCCCCATGTTGAGAGAAATTTCGTCTCGAAATTTAGCTGTAGCCTTAGTGCTGGAAGTATTGTTTGCAAACAACTGGGGATACCTACGCATCATCTGGTCTTCCCGTTCCCAGGTAAACTCTGGGCCTCGGCGCTAGTTCCAACGAACTCGAACGATAGGTATCTTGCGACGTTTGAGGGTCTTAATTTCTCGATCCATGATCTCAACCGGTTCCTCAACGAAGCGTAGTTAATCATTGATCGTGAGTTCCTTAAAAGGAACGATAAGAGTTTCATCCAAAAGACACTTCTTCATATTCGATACGTGAAAAATGTTGTGTACCGCACTCAGCTCTTCAGGCAGGTTTAGTCTATATGCTACCTTACCGATTCTCTCAGAAATTTCAAAAGGTCCAAAATATCGTGGATTAAGCTTGCCCCTTTTGCTGAAACGCACTACACCTTTCCAAGGTGAGACCTTTAGTAAAACCCGGTCCCCGACCAGGAATTCTAAAGGTTTCCTACGCTTATCAGCGTATCTTTTCTGACGGTCACGAGACGCCGCCATTCGTTGTCTAATTTGGGAAATCTTATCCGTTGTGTCAAGTACAAGTTCCAGGCCGGTAATTTGGCTTTCGCTGACTTCTGCCCAACACAAAGGTGACCGGCATTTACATCCGTACAATGCCTTAAATAGTGCTGCCTGAATACTAGTGTGGTAGTTGTTGTTATAAGAGAATTCTACCAAAGGTAAGTGTCGTTAGCACCCGTTTCCAAAGTCGATAACACATGCTCTCAGCATATCTTCAAGGGTTTGGATGGTACGTTCAGTCTGACCATCGGTCTGCGGGTGATAAGCGGTGCTCATGTCTAACTGTGAGCCAAAGGATTTGTGCATAGCCTGCCACAATTCGGACGTGAAACAAGGGTCTCGATTGGAGATGATAGATGTTGGCACTCCGTGCCTAGCGACAACTTCTTTCAAGTAGATAGCTTCCAGCTTCGAGAACTTGTCGGTTTCCTTGATCGCGAGGAAGTGTGCGAACTTGGTTAGGCAATCTACGATCACCCAAATGGTATTGTTTCCGCTTTGGAATCTTGTTAAGCCGGTAACAAAATCCATGGAAACTTGTTCCCACTTCCATGTTGGCAAGTCTGGTTATTGTAGTAATCCTGACGACTTTTGATACTCGATCTAGACTCTGACGCAGGCCAAACATTTGCTAACGTACTTAGCGATAATAGCTTTCATGTTAGGCCACCAGTACAAAGTATTGAGATCGTGATACATCTTGTCAGAACCGGGATGTATCGAGTAGCGAGACTTGTGTGCTTCGTCCATCACAAGCTCTTGGAGATTTTCGTATGGCGGAACCCAGATACGTTCCATGAAATAGCGTAGGCCGTCGTCCTTGAGTTTAAGTTGTTTCTCCATGCCCCGCATGGACTCATCTAGAAGATTCTCTGCTTTCAATGCTTCGACTTGAGCGTTTCGGATTTGGTTAGGGAGGTTCGAGTGAATAGTAAGCTGTAAAGCACGAACACGCTTAGGTTTGGTTTCTTTTCTGTTGAGGGCATCGGCCACAACGTTTGCTTTGCTCGGATGATACTTGATTGCGCACTCGTAGTTGTTTAGGAGTTCAACCTACCAGCGTTGCCGCATGTTCAACTCCTTCTGGTCCAGTATGTGCTGAAGACTCTTGTGATCGGTATAAATAGTGCACTCGGTACCGTACAAGTAGTTTCTCCATATCTTGAGTGCAAAAACTACTGCTCCCAGCTCCAAATCACGCATTATGTAGTTCTTCTCGTGAACTTTGAGTTATCACGAAGCGTAAGCAATAAGTTTCTCGTGTTGCATCAACACGCAACCGAGTCCTTGAATCGACGCATCGCAATAGACAATAAAATCGCCAGTGCCTTTAAGTAACGAGAGAATAGGAGCACTACAAAGTTTCTCCTTTGGTTTCTGAAACGCAGACTCCTGAGTGTCATTCCACTTGTAGGCGATACCCTTTTGGATAAGAGTTATGAGGGGTTGAGCAATCTTCGAAAATCCCCCGATGAATCTACGATAGTATCCTACCAATCCCAAGAATTTACGGATTTCGGTTGGAGTTTTCGGTGTTAGCCAGTTTTTGATGGAGTCAATCTTAGCTGAATCGACGTGAATCCCGACTTCATTGACCACATGTCCAAGGAAATGGACTTCGCGAAGCAAGAAGTCGCATTTCGAAATCTTAGCATAAAGTTGTTCGTTGCGTAAGAGTTCTAGGATAATAAGTAGGTGTTGCTCGTGTTCTTATCGATTCTTCGAGTAGATCAAGATGTCGTCGATGAATACAATCACAAATTTGTCAAGATACGGTTTGTACACTCGGTTCATGTGATCCATGAAAATCGCAGGTGTGTTTGTCATTCCAAAAGGCATAACAAGGAATTCGTAGTGACCATAACGAGTTCGGAAGGCTGTTTTAGAGACGTCCTCGTCCCGGACTCTCAACTAATGATAACCTAACCTCAGGTCGATCTTGGAGTAGTAACTCGACCCTTCCAACTGGTCGGACAGGTCGTCGTTGCGGGGAAGTAGGTAACGGTTCTTGATAGTTACTTTGTTCAGCTCATGATAGTCGATACACATACGCAAAGTGCCATCTTTCTTCTTGACAAAGAGTATTAGGGCTCCTTAGGGTGATGAGTTAGGACGAATAAAACGTTTATCCAACAGCTCCTGTAATTATGTAGATAATTCCTCCAGTTCGGCTTCGGCTGGGGCAAGTCGATACAGTGCATGAGCTATGGGTGCTGCTCCAGGAGTTAGCTCGATTTGAAATTCAACTTGACAATGGGTTGGAAGTCCAGGTAATTCCTTGGGGAATACCTCAGGAAAGTTACGTACGATGGGAATATCTTCAATCTTCTTTTCTTTTGTTTGAGTGTCAGTGACGAGTTCTAGAATAGCGGTATGCCCTTTTCGTAAACACTTCTGGGCCTTTAAGAATGAAATGATGCCTGTGACAGCACCACTTTTGTCGCCTTGAACAATAAGAGGTTCGCCAAAAGGACGGGGGATACAAACTACTTTCTCTTGACAGAGTATTTTAGCTCAATGTTTGGATAACCAATACATTCCGATGACAACGCCGAAGCTTCCAAGAATGACGGGGAAGAGATTGACGAGAAAGGTTTGACCAGATAGTATGAGTTTACAATTGTTGATAACGTGTGAGGCCTCAATGTTTCTACCATTAGCTAGTTCGACAACGTGCTTAGTGTTTAAAGGTGTTGGCGTAGGCTTAAGCGTCTTACTAATACGTAAGGATACATAGCTAGCATCAGCTCCAGAATCAAATAATACAGAAACCTAACGATCATCAAGTAGAAACTTACCCGCTACAATGTTGGGATCATTCCTTGCTTCACCAGCACCTATCACAAATGCCCTTCCCCTCGCACCATTGTTACCGTTAAATCATATGAACAATCAGATTAAGTAAACATGAAACTAGTCATTTAGATGTTATAAACTGACGATTTCAAAATAAACAATATTACATAACAGATCTATAATGACAAAATAATTGATGAAAATAAGATGTGTATAACTAATATATCAAGTATTTGTCATTTATCAATTCAATTATAAAAAAGATAGACTCGAAAATATGCATCCTTTTGAATTTTATAATAACATCTTTACCATTGAACAAACTACAGCAAGCTCAAATGATAATAAGTTCTAATCCATTCCCAAAATTCACAAAAACAAACCAATTTGATAAACTATATTTAAATATATACATGTGAGGGGTAGCTAAAAGCAGCTCTGAATATGCAAAACGCCAATCAAATTCAACACCAAACCACCAAATTGTATGAAACCCTAATAGTTAGATCTGGAAAAAAAATCTAAAAACAAAATCATCTCAAACAACAACAATGTTCAAAACCCTAAATACGAAACAATCGGTCAATTATTTTGAAAATATAAAGACAAAATCTATTACATATAGAAAAAGATCTTAATATCGGAATCCTACCTTGATGGAGACGACATTGATGTCTAAGAGTAGTAAATAGATTGAATAGCAAGAAACCCTAGCCATAGACGATTGAATATCAAAATCAGTTAACAATGAAAACAAAGATTTAGAAATTGGAATGATAAAATCAGTATGTTTAATCGGAAAAAATCGATCCAAGATGCAGAACCCTAGATACGAACGAATATAAATACAAAAACAGTCAAAATCAAACATGAATGGTTTTCGAATAACAGATAAAACATGATTAATTGAAAGTATTCGTGACCTCACCTTGATTTGAAGATTAATTTGAAGATCTTGAGGGTCGGCGGAGAAGAAAGCGAGAGAGATTATGCAGAAACCTTAATGCAATGTTGAAAAGTGAATAATTCCAGGTTATAAGAAGCCTTTTATACCACCGGGTATTTGACCCGAAATCTTTAAAATGGGTCTGCGTTTTTTTTAATTTTTTGATGAATGTGTATGTGAAAGGAAGTCTAGTAATGCCATGTGTCATGTGTAGATTTAAAATAATGCCATGTGTCATATAGTGGCTAGAAAAAGGACATGTATCACCCTAGGTATGTCCTTTATTAGGATGGATAAATATATAAGTTAGTACTTAATTAAAGCTTTCCATCTTTAATATTGACGGGGTTATGTATTTTTTTTTTCTATTAAGTGACTAGAAAAGAAATGGGTGGTGAAGCTCTGGCTCTCAAAACCACCCTCATGGTTTGGTTTGGTTTGGTTTATAAGCAGCCCATTGTCTCTACTCTGTGGAATACATGCAAAACCTAAGTCTATTATCCAGTCCAAGGTAAAACACTTATTTAACCAATAATACCTCTGAATTCATCTTGCACTCGCAACAATGTCAAGTCAAGCCTCAGATCATAAAACGAAGAATACAATCTAGAGATAGAATACCTAAATCCTAAAGCAAATGAGATACTCTAATATCAACATAATCACATGAATCAAAGGTAAAATAAATACATACACATCATAAGAGTAAATATAAAAACATTACTGAAACCCACAAAGGTCCATAATCAAATTATACATTCAAGTTAAATAAAGTCAATAGTCAGGAAATCATGTGATTATGTTGATAAAACATGTTCAAGAAATCATAGCGACTAAAACAGAAAGAATAACATTAACTTAATGAAATCATATTGATAAAACCAATGGAATGTCTCCAATATCCCATCCTTCATTCTGAACATGTCTTCAAACCGAATACTTTGGTCTCGATCAACCTTCAAGCTTCTCATTTTTCTCTTTCAATACCTTATAATAGTGGGGTTAGAGGTAAAACACATCAGCTCTTTGAGTTGTAGCCTTTAGGATCATGAAACACTCAAAGATGAATGTTTTCAACTTGTACTATATGGATATATCAGGTCTTCAATGTTGGTTGTGAATCTTGATATAATGCACACAACTCGTATGCAACCATACAGTCATATCATGGAGATCTTCAATACTCTAACTTTAGCAACCATGTCTCAGTCTTCCAAATCACCTGATCCTTATTAGATCATCACAAACTGAACAAGTAGACGTGTAAATTTACTTATGACATGAACAAATACAAAATCTAAATAAACTCTTAGTGAAATAGACATCAATTCACACAATAGCCTTATTATTGTCATTTAGTAGAATATCATCCATGTTAGGGTTGTCATATCGTCTATACACGACACTATAAGACACGAAACGTTATATACGAACACGGCATGATAACTTACGGTGTCTTTTTTTTTCAAACACGAACACAATTTATTTTTTAACACGTATACACGAAAAAAACCTGTTAAGACCATTTTACCAAAATACTACAATAATCACATGTTTAGGAATCTGGTATACACAAAAAATATCAAATATTCACTGTATTATGTTTTGAATGAATAAATTACAAGAATGAGATTACAATATATATATATATATAAGATTTATAGGAGTGATTTGAGGAAACTATTTTAAGTAAAGGATATGCAATAATTCTGATGAAGAGAATAATGGATGTAGAGCAATCCATGGAGAGTAAGTCAAGGAGGATTATCCGTAATACGCCCCCGCAAGATGGAGGCTCCATTGGAGATGCCAATCTTGGATCTGAATTTTTGGAATGGACCTTTTGACAGTGATTTAGTTAGGGTATCAGCTGGTTGATCAGTCTTGTGAATATGAAACACACGTAACAAGCCGGCAGCCACTTTTTCGCGAACAAAGTGGTAATCAAGGGCGACATGCTTCATTCTTGAGTGATAAACCGGATTTGCACATAGATAAGTTGCCCCGGTGTTGTCACAGTATAAACGTGGTGGGTCCGTAATGGTGACATGTAGCTCGTGTAAGAGATTTTGAACCCAAGCAATCTCCGCAACAGCATTTGCTAGGGCCTTATACTCGGCTTCCGTAGAGGATCTTGAGACTGTCTTTCGCCGAGTGGATTTCCAGGAAATAATGTTTGCACCAAGATACAAGATGTAGGCCAATGTGGACCGTCCTCTATCTTTGACTCCACCCCAATCCGAGTCGGCAAATGCATTGATAGTAAGCGGAGTGTTTTTGTTGAGAAATAACCCGTAATAAATTGTACCTTTTAGATACCGTAGAACTCGTTTAAGGGCCTGCATATGCTTTGTTGTTGGAGCATGTATGTATTGCGATAGTTTGTTTACCTCAAAGCACACATCTAGTCGTGTAAAGGCCAAGTACTGAAGAGAGCCAAGGATCTTGCGGTATGGAGTTGGATCAATACGAGTGGACCCGTCATCAGGTGAGAGCGGTTCAGAAGAGCTTAGTGGTGTAGACACATCTTTTGCTCCATCCATATGAACAGTTTGCAGGAGGTCCGAAATATGTCTATGTTGAGACAAGAACAAACCATAACTTGTTGGGATGACTTCAAACCCCAAGAATTGATGAAGTGGACAAAGATCTTTGATTGAGAACCTGCTGGCTAATTTAGTCACAAATTCCTCTATAAATTTTGTGCAATTTCCTGTTAAGACAATATCATCCATATATACCATAAAGTATATAGTTTTGCCATTGTGATGATAAATAAAAAGTGATGCATCCGATTGTGATTTAGTGAAACCGCAAGATAATAGAAATGCGGTGAGTTCTAAATACCACGCTCGAGGTGCTTGTTTAAGTCCATACAAGGACTTACGTAGTTTAGATATATGATCCGGGAATTGTTTGTTAGTGTATCCCGGTGGTTGTGCCATGTAAACATCCTCATGCAAGGTTCCATGTAAGAAGGCATTATTGACGTCTAATTGACGTAGAGGCCAATTTTTGGAGAGAGCGAGGGATAGGATTAATCGAATCGTGACAGGCTTGGTGACCGGACTAAATGTTTCGAAGTAGTCTTTGCCCGGTTGTTGGTGAAAACCTTTAGCCACTAAGCGTGCTTTGTACCTGTCAATGGAACCATCAGGTTTTCTTTTAACCCTAAACACCCATTTGCACCCAATGGGAGTGTAAGTGGAAGGAGGTACAAGTTCACATGTGCCATTATGGAGTAAAGCATTGAATTCATCATCCATTGCTTTTCTCCAAAGAGGATTTTTGAGGGCTTGAGAGACTGTGGTCGGTTCATGAGTGGGTGATATGGGATGGACAGTGGTAGAGTTGATAAATTTATCACCAAAATATTTCGGGTTTGGTTTTCGAGTTCTAGCAGCGCGTGGTGATGGGGTTGGGGTGTTAGTAGGAGATATGAAGGGTGATGGTATGTCTGTAGGTGTGGTGTTTATAAGATTGTGAGGAGGTGAGTCTGATGAAGATGGGGATTGGTGAGTTGGGGAGGCCGTAGATACTTGTGGGATTGGCGACTGCGTAGTGGATGTGGGTACATGTGAGGATTAGTGCGTAGGTGTTGCTGGATGTGAATGGGCAGGAAGTGGTGGTGAATGGAGATGGGCCGTAGGTGATGTTGGATGACTTTGGGCCGAAGGTGATGGTAGTTGGGTTTGGGCCGTAGGTGATTGGGAGGGTGGCTTGACAGGAGGATTAAAGATGGGTGTGGGAACGTTGGATGAGGGATGGTCGGGTGGGTGTGAATTATGCACAGTTGGTGATGACGAGCTAAGGTTTAAGAAGTCAGTAATCAGTATGGTGGATGGAGGTAACTTATGTGGGTCACGAAAAGGAAATATGTGTTCAACAAATTGGACGTGTCGAGAGTGGTAGAGCCGATTTGTGAGTATGTCAAGACACTTGTATGCAGATTTTGAAGTTGAGTATCCAAGAAATACACAATGAGATGATTTAGGATGAAGCTTGGATGATGAGTATGGGTGAAGCCATGGATAGCATAAGCATCCAAACGGTTTGAGTTTAGTGTAGTTGGGAGATATGGTGTGTAGCATTTGGAAAGGGGTGTTGTTGTTAAGGATCGGAGTGGGAAGACGATTGATGAGGTATACCGCCGTTTGAAAGGCATGAGACCAAAAATGTAGGGGTAACCCCGCATGGTGTAAAAGAGATAAGTCGGTTTCAACTATGTGGCGGTGTCGTCTTTCAGCGGTTCCGTTTTTTTCGGGTGTATGCGGAGGTGTGGTAAAGTGAGATATCCCCAAGGTTTGGAAAAGGGGAATGAGAGCTTGATATTCACCTCCGTTATCTGAGAAGATGGAAATTACGGGTTTTTGAAAATATTTTTCAACCATGTTCTTGAATTGTGGAAACAATTTGGATACATCCGACTTGTGACACATTGGATAAAGCCATACATACTTGGTGTGATAATCAACGAATATTACATAGTATTGATAACCGTCAATGGATTTTTGAGTGGGTCCCCAAACATCACTATAGATAAGTTGTAATGGTTGTGTAGTCACAAAAGAGTTATTATGAAATGGACGTTTATGACTTTTATTAATGGAGCAATAGTCACAATGAAATTTAGAATAACAAGTAGACTTTTGATGACCTAGAGTTTTTCCAATGGTCTTTAGAATCTTGACAGAAGGATGACCAAATTGGTGATGTAATTCAAGGAGAGACTTGGTGCTAATGATGTTTATTTGCAGATAAAGCGATGATGGAGCATAGTAGACGTCATGGTTGTTGACCCCCCGCATTAGGTGCGCCCCCGTGCGAAGATCCTTCACAATAAAATAAGAAGGAAAGAATTCAACAGAAACTTGGTTAGTTTTGCATAATTTGGCAACGAAAACAAGATTTTTACGCAAAGTTGGAACACATAAAACGTTAGAAAGAGATAAAAGGCGAGTAGAAGTTGGGATATGAGTTTCACCAGTGTGGGATATTGGAAGGCATGTTCCGTCTCCTAAGACGATTTCGTTGGGACCACCATAGTCCGATAAAGAGTGCATTTTTTACTGAGGGGATACGGCATGGTCTGATGCACCCGTGTCAAAAAGCCAAGGAGCTTGAACCGGTAACGAGCGAGTAGTGGTGTTAACAACTGGGTCATTGTGGACTGTTATATTATTTTCACGTAAGAAACGTGCTAATTTGCGACAGTCTTTGGTGTCATGGCCATTGATGGAACAGAACAGGAAAAAACTGTTTGATCGAGAATTGTTGCGAGAGCCATTGTAGTGTGGTGTTTTAGGCCCTTGTGAGCGTTGTTGACGCGAACTACCATGTCCAGTTCGATACCCTTGAGAGGCGCGAGTTGGTTGGGTGTGAGTATAGTGAGCCGTGTGAACAACAGGTGAATTTTGTGGGTTATTTTTTATTTCCCTTTCAAAATCCACGAGTTTGTGATACAGTTCAGAATATTAAATTTCTGTGTCTCGAGCTTTGAGAGCAGCAACCAGGGGTTTAAATTCATCACCCAGTTGATCAGATCCTCGTCTTTAATTTGTTCTTGCGCCAAGGCGAGTTCATCCGCAATGGACCGCATCTCGTGAAGAAAGTCGGTCACATGACGTAATCCTTTCGGATTTGCGGATAGTTTCGACTTAAGCGAGATGATTCTGGAACGAGAGGTATTTGCATAGGCTGTGGTCAATCGTAGCCAGGCTTCTTGAGAAGTGGCTGCGGATGACATGAGAGGCTGAACGACATCAGTGCAGCTTCCTAGGAGAGCGCTAAACAAGATCTGATCTTGTCTGTACCAGCTAGAGTACTCAGAGCTGGTGGCTGTGGGAGGCTTGGAAGAAGCGTCGATGTGGTGATAAAGATCTAGACCAATCAAGGTTGATTCAACTTGTTTGCGCCAGACGGAAACTGTTAGGGGTATCGAATCAGAGTAGGCTCGAGCGGAAGCGGAACAAACACACACACACACACTAGCAGAAAATAAAGAACACGAGAATTTACGTGGTTCGGCCAAGGTGACCTACGTCCACGGGTTGCAACTAGGGTTTTTCTTTTATTAGATGCTCACAACTGTTTTTAGAATGACATGATACAGACTACAATTACATCATAGGTATTTATAGAACAAGATTAGGGTTTCCTACTTGGTCAACAAGTTAACTAAGTGGGCCTAATAACTAGGGCCGGCTAACCCTAACTAGGGCCGGCTAACCCTAATTAGGGCCGGCTACCCTAAAGCCTACGAACCCAACAATCTCCCACTCGGAGGCTTTGCATAGTCCACAAAGTGCATCCAAGAAACCCATTACCAGTAACTTCAGTAATCTTTACGTTCAAGTCTTCCTAGCCTCCAGTTCCAAGAACAAGCTAAGACTTCAGTCACATCCAAGCCACCTAGTTGCAACCACACCTCTCATCAAGTAACTGAGAGACCAGTTGAAGCTCTCACAAGCTCCAACCCAAGAGTCTTATCAGACTCATTCTCTATCTCAACCGGCTTGCACGATCCACCAGCTCCAGAGATACACCGAGAATTAATACCACTCTCCACATTTTGCAAACTATTTCCAGGAGAGCTTTTTTCCTCAGTCGGAACCTTCGTCTTCAAAACCCAACGGTTCTTTGTGATTGTACCCGGAACACGACCCATGCTCCCACTATCACCAAATCCCCTGACTGGCTTAAACTTAGACCCCCGACCACATTCAACTGACATCCCCAAAGCACCAGGATTCAAGTTCGCAAATTGAACCCTCTTTCGCTTACTAGATTCAGTGAACCAGACTTTATGTTGTACAGGGATGGCTACTCCCTCAGCAGGTATCTCAACTAGATACAACGATCCTCGTCTCCTCCCACAGGCAACAAGAAGATTTCCATCAATCACCTTCCACTTCCCACCACCAAACTTAACATCTAGTCCCTGTTTATCCAGTTGACTAACAGAAATAAGTTTCTTCGTTAAACCTGGAATTACCCTGACGTTCTTTAAGTTCCATGTAGTGCCCAGTGGAGTCTTCAGATTGACATCTCCAATACCCGTAACATTAAGAACATGACCGTTAGCTAATTGTACCCTTCCAAAGTCTCCTTTTTTTAGATTCACCATCGTCTCCCCGTTGTGCATGGCGTGAAACGAAGAACCAGAATCTATAGCCCAAGAATCTATAGACTCTTCACAGCAAACCAGTGCGTCACCGTCAGATTCATCTGACACAACACTGTTTACATGCTGCTTACCATCCTCTTTCTTAGGATCAAGACACTCGTTTTTAACATGTCCCTTTTCACCACAGTTCCAGCACCTCACATTCTTCCCAGCTTTAGACAAGCTTTTCCCACGACTCCCACTGCTTCTGTTTTTACCTCTTCCCCTGCTAACACTGAGCATACCAGAATTAGATCCTCCACTAGTGTTCCTCCGGCGAACGTCTTCACCCAAAACACTATCCCGGACCCGATCAAACTTCAAATTTCCAGTTCCAGCAGTTTCAGTGACCGTTGTCACAAATCCTGACCAACTATCAGGTAAGGAAGATAACAAAACCACAGCCTAAGTGTCATCATCCAACTTCATGCCCACAGTTGCTAACCTGGACAAAATTGAATTGACCTCGTTAATGTGATCAGCAACTGAACTGCCTTCGTTCATTCTCATATTAAACAGTTCCCTCATCAAGAACACCCTATTACCGGCAGACGGCTTCTCATACATATTTGACAGAGCTTCTAACATATCACGAGCGGTTGTTTCTTTCATGATATTAAATGCAACGCTCCTCGTCAAAGCCAATGTAATTTTACCTCTTGCCTTTTTGTCCTTTGAGTTCCAAATTGCCTCGGCAGCTTTATCCATTCCAGCAGGTTTTTCTTCCAGTACCACATACAAATCGCATTCACCAAGCAGCGCCTCTATTTGCATTCTCCACCAAGCAAAATCAGTACCGTTGAACTTCTCGATTCGGAACTTCCCGTCTTCAGCCATAGCAAACGAGAAAAACCAGAAAAACCACAAGGAACCAAGCAACCGAAACCCGGGCAACTTTCAATAAACCAGAAACCCGAAGTACCCGAACCAACGACTTCTCTTGCAAACCCGAGCGTAAAATCAGCGAATTACCAGGGTTCAAGAACCGAAACCCTAATCGCCAAACACCCCAAAACCACCAGATCTGCAACAGCAAACTCTACGGCGCAAACCCTAGACCTTACAAGCCGTAACCAGAGAATAGGTACGGGCCGTAAACAAGTCAACGGCGACGGCAGCAACAGCAGATCAAGATCTCTCGTCCAGCTCTCTCCTTCTCCTGCGATAACCGTGTGAACCGTGTATTTTACTGAACCTTTGGCTCTGATACCACTTGTTAGGGGTATCGAATCAGAGTAGGCTCGAGCGGAAGCGGAACAAACACACACACACACACTAGCAGAAAATAAAGAACACGAGAATTTACGTGGTTCGGCCAAGGTGACCTACGTCCACGGGTTGCAACTAGGGTTTTTCTTTTATTAGATGCTCACAACTGTTTTTAGAATGACATGATACAGACTACAATTACATCATAGGTATTTATAGAACAAGATTAGGGTTTCCTACTTGGTCAACAAGTTAACTAAGTGGGCCTAATAACTAGGGCCGGCTAACCCTAACTAGGGCCGGCTAACCCTAATTAGGGCCGGCTACCCTAAAGCCTACGAACCCAACAGAAACATTGGATGGGGTGAGGCGAATTGTGAAGTGATTTGAGGCGGTAAGGTGAATGATGGTCGGGGTGGAAGGTTCGTCGGCTTTGGGCGGCATGGCTACTGGATTGGTCAGAAGAGGAGAAAAAAAAAAAGGAGGATGATAGGATCGATAATCTTTGAGGAGATATTATGAAGCTCTTGATACCATATCAAATATTCACTGTATTATGTTTTGAACGAATAAATTACAAGAATGAGATTACAATATATATAGGATTTATATGTGTGATTTGAGGAAACTATTTTAAGTAAAGAATATGCAATAATTCTGATGAAGAGAATAATGGATGTAGAGCAATCCATGGAGAGTAAGTCAAGGAGGATTATCCATAATAAAAAATCCATGTTAAGACCTGTTCAACAAGTATTTAAATAACGAAATCAAGTAAACAAACAAAATTAATAGAAGAGCAATCAAAACATCCTTACAAGCATATTGCATATACAGGTACTTAACACACTATCCTACAATCCCATATCCTATTTTTTAGTTAATAAAAATTTTATCATGTATTAATTAACGGGTACTTAACATGTAAACAGGTAAAATACCTGTTTAGACACGAAAATTAACAAGATCTCTGGGGTCTACCTGTTTAGTACACGACACCTGTTAAGGTCGTGCAGTTTCGTGTCATGTAATCATGTCCATATCTAAAATTGTCAACCCTAATCCATGTAAACCAACAAATATATGATGCAAGAAGCCCGTTGAAAAAAAAAAATACATAAGTGGGATGTCCACTGCATGAAAACCCAAATGAAGGAAAATGTTTCTAAGTCATTGAAACCAAGTATAAACAGTTTGTTTAAGTCCGTAAAATTCCTTTTTCAACCAAGAGACATGGTACACGTGTTTAGGATATAAATATTGTTAGATGTGGGATCCAATCAATGATATTTTTTGTAATGAGTGTTATAAATGTACACAGGATGTTGTGGGGAGCCGGTTTATAAGCCGAGTATCACGTAAATAACGAAACACCGGACAACTCAAAACGAAACATGTTGTCCATTTGTTTGGTGGAAACCGGTTGATACTAAGTGTGATTGAATTGAAAGCATCAACCCATAAAGTAGTCAGAGCCTGAGCACTAAAGGTCATTGCACGACCCGTTCCTACTACTTGACGATGTTTTACAAGCATTTTGTCACATAACATAAGGGCATGACCAGCTATGGTGAGTGCCATTTTCCATAAGTAAAAAAGATCAAAAACTTGCTTGTTTACTAGTTTGTGCTACCATCAACTTGAAAAGTTTGAACCTTGCCTGAAAACTCTGTTGTACAAAACCTATAAACTATGGGCACCTTAAAAATTTATGATTTAGCCTTTATAGGATAAAACAATGTGAACCAATAGAAATCACCAACAAAAATAACATATTCGTGATGACCATTTGTAGAAGCAATTGGAGTCGATCCATAAAAACCAACGTGTATAAATCAAGAATATATTATTAGCATTTTAAATTTCTTTTGAAATGATAAACGATGGAATATGCTTTAATTAAGTACTAACTATATTATTGCTTTTCTAGTCACTTAATAGAAAAAAAAAACATATCGCCGTTAATATTTAAAGATGGAATATGCTTTAATTAAGTACTAACTATATCGCTTAAAACATCATATACAACTTATATAGTAAACTAGTTGATGCTCCGCACGCGTTGCGGGGCGATAGCCAAATAATTATCAATCAATTAAAACAAAAAAAAAAATTAATTGAGTAAACCAATTAAAACAAAAAAAAAAAAACCTTTATAGTTTTGCTAAAAAAACTAAAACGATTGGAAAAATGTAATTTTTAACTGAGGGCGAAATCATAATTTTAATTAAGGGATAAAATCGTAAATTAAATGGACCAATGGGGGAGTGCCAGGAATCTGCCGGCATGACTATAATTTTACACTGGGGGCAAAATTGTAATTTCACCAGGAAAACAAACAAAAACGATGGAGAAAATGTAAATATAAGTTGAGGGCAAAATCATAACTTGGCTGTGAGAAAAAAACTAATGGCAAAACTATAAATTTATACGGGCAAATTCTTAATTTTGAACCGAGGGCAAAATCGAAATTTTTAGCTGGGAGCAAAAGCGCTAATTTATTTTTAAGTGGGGGTAAAAACGTAATTTTGAGCTGATGGCAAAATCGTATTTTTAAGGGAAAAAAACTAATGGCAAAACTGTAAATTGAAACGGGGCAAAATCGTAATTTTGAACCGGGGGCAAAATCGTAATTTTGAACCAGGGGCAAAATCGAAATATTTAGCTGGGAGCAAAAGCGCAAATTTATTTTTAAGTGGGGGTGAAAACATATTTTTTAACTGATGGCAAAATCATAATTTTAAAGCGGGATAAAATCATAAATTTTTTGGGCCAATTGGGGAGTGTCAGACAACACTATTCCCCCTGCCGTCCATTTAATCCAATAGACGGCAGACACTATTGCCGCCAACACTCTACTTTGTAGTTGTTGAAAATATATACAACTAAAGAATAACATTATAGCATGAAGACTAAAAGCAATATCACGGATCTTTATCTTTTGCTTTTAGCAACAATAAAACTAGGGATTTTTACATATTTCCCCCTCCTAAGCTGCCTTATTACGTATTTCCCCAAACCATAAAATCAATTACATATTTTCCCTTCCTAACTCATATATATTACATATTTCCCCTTTTCATTTAAATGACTCTTAATTATGACTATTTTACCCTTAATGAACTATTAAATGAATATTTACATATTTACCCAGATTATGTAGTATCACCCCAATTCTTCTACTTGTTACTCTTGTCAAACAATACACACAAAACCATAATATAATACTCATAACAAAAACATAAATTCCGTTAAAAAAACATAAATTACCTTCATAACAGATTCCAATAAAAAAACATTATAAATTCATCATGTACATAAGAATTGAAGAATCTCTACTAGAAAATGGCATTCTGTACATAAGATTAAACAAAAAATTATTAACATTATAAAGTCAACTTGTACATAAGAAATGAAGAATCTCTACTAGAAAATGGGATTCTGACCAATTCAATAACTACTTACACACCAACTACTTGAATCTATTTATCTTCATATTATATCTTTCCAGCAACACCCACAAACACATTCAGAAAGATAGATCAAGGGTACAAGCATTTCAGTCACTTGCACAATCTAGTCATGCACCCAACACCAGAAGGCACCGAAGTCTCGTGCCCCGGTTGCCATTCTTCTGGCACTAGAACCGTATACGTATGATGGCAGTGTAACTTCTTCCTGAATGGTCAATGCTACCGAGCCACTCGGTCCCTGAAACACCCGTCACACCCTCCTCATTCCCTCACTTTGGTTCCTTACCCCACCTACACCTCTAATTCCTTTTACTGCAATTCCTGTCGAATCAAGGGAACCGGCTTCTCCTATTCCAGCGCTGACTGTGAATTCGACCTTCATGTCCAATGCGCGTATTCCATTTCCGGAGCTACAAGTTGGAATGGAGTGCACAATTCCAACATGGTTAACAATGTCCCCTTTGTTTTTGTTCCTGATAGTCATTCAATTCCATTCACCCATGCCCACAATATTCATTCTAATCTTAATGATCATACTTATGCTATTTCAATTCCGACCGCCCCAAATCCATCAATTTTTGCTCCCACAAGTTCAATAATCCATTTCAGCCACCCCCACAATTTATCTACAGTAAATTTAAATAAAGAAGATGAACAAGCAGATGTGATAGCAGTGATTATACGATTATACGAATGACGAAGACGAACAAGCAGATGTGATAGCAGTGATGTGCGTCGCGATTGTGAATGAAGATGAACAAGTTCGATTAACATACCTGATGAAGCAACGATGTTCGTCCGGGGGTTGCGTAGGAAGAAGAAACGTCCGTTGGTGTGTAGGGTTTGGGCGTGCTGATTACATGAACATAAATACCCAGATAGTTATTTTGAGGGCAATTGGGTAATTTCTCAAAAAAATGGGAAATATGTAATTGATTTTATGGTTTGGGGAAATACGTAATAAGGCAAGTTAGGAGGGGGAAATATGTAAAAATCCCATAAAACTATTATAATTTATGTATGATATTTGCCAATTAATCAAAGTAACAAAGGACAGAAATACGGTACCGTAATTCTATACGCACCCCCCACATTACTTTCTACACCCCCTTGTGAGAGGAAAACAGTCGGTCCCACGCAAGCCCCACCTGTAAGTATGTGAGAGAAGGGGGGTGTAGAAAGTAATAGGGGGTGTGTATAGTAGCACCCCATAAAGGCACGTACTTCAAACCTCTCAGTCAAGTCACCAACTCCCTACTCGAACTTTTGAATAGATACCACAATTTCAACACGTATTAAAACATAAGAAGTTGAGCTAACATACCCAGTTTCTCAATAATTCCAACCAACTTATCTACTTTATCACTTTCCCCATGTTCTATATAAGTCTAGATCAACACAGGCATATATACAACCTCAAGAGAAACCACTTTCATAGTATCTTGTAACTGAAGCTTCTACCCTTTGGAACAACCATGGCAAATTCCCACCTCAATTCCTTCCTCGTGATACTAGTTACAGTCACTTTAGCATCAATAAATGGTGGAAACATCGTTGCTGAGGCGCGTACTCTATTGGAGGTACCCGTGTTTCCAAAGCCTCAAGTTCCAGAGATTCCGAAACCAACACTTCCTGACATTCCGAAGCCCAAACTTCCCGAGGTACCAAAACCTGAGGTCCCTGTGCTTCCAAAGCCTGAAATTCCCGAGCTTCCCAAGCCCACACTTCCTGAGTTTCCCAAGCCTACGTTTCCTGAGATTCCGAAGCCCACAATTCCAGAAATTCCAAAGCCAGAGCTGCCAACACTTCCGAAACCAGAAGTACCAAAAGTGCCTGAATTCCATGATATCCCTAAGCCCACATTGCCAACAATACCTGGATTGCCCAGGGACCTTCCTCTACCTCATCCATAGAGATAGAGAACATCTTTTATGGAAGCTTGTGATGTGTTCACTTACTTTTACTAGTATTAATACCATGATCTTCAGTGTTTCAGAGAGTTCGATGAAGGCTGATTGATTATTTCTGTGATTCCATTGTTTTGTTGTGTGATTATTTGTTTATGTATCTTTTACTTCCTTAATATATTATATAAGTTTATTGCTGAATCTGTTAGATTTTATTGCATCAACTTTTTTCCATGTATGATTATGAGAAAGTCCAACCATGATCAAACAATCATTGTGTCTACAAATGCAATGATGGTTTCAGATCCTTTTATGTTTACCAAAAAAAACTATGCTAAATTAGTAAATTTGTTTTCCAAGTGTTTCTTTTCCTGATTTAAGATGGCATATTCATAGGCTAACATGCTATTTCTTGACATTGGAAATCATTAAACGTACACAAAATCAAGAGTAAAATGCCAAAATAGTACCTGAGTTTAGTTCACTTTTATCACTTCAGTCCAAAAATGAAATATTTTGTATCTGGCTCAGTGATGTTTCAGTTTTTGTTGTCATTTTCATCCAATTGCTAATCTCGGTTATAATTTTATGTTAACTTCTCATTTTTTTGTCGTTTTCCTCATTTAATTAAAATATATTATGGCATAAAATGACAATTATACCCTTCGTTTAAATGAAGAAACCGACAAAAGGGGAGAAGTTAACAGAAAATTTTAACCCAATTTGTCAATGTGGTGAAAAACTGAAAATGGCAACAAAAATGAAATATTAGAGACCTAGATACAAAAAGTTTCATTTTTAGACTAATGTAGCAAAAATTACCTATATTCAGGGACCATTATGGCATTTTACTCTAAAATAAATCCTCAAATTACTTGAAATGCTTATCTAAAGAAATGAACAGTCAAGTGGTGAACGTAAAAGTGGGAGACATCTCATGTGCTCTATCACCTTTTGTTGTATATCACATCAATTTTAGAAACATATGGTAATGGATTTGCACCTATTAACATAGTCAAACTCACAGTTACCAAAAAAGTTGAACATTTAGTTTTGCACTTTAGCCTTTTGAGAACATGGATGAACAGAATAACATGCAGTTATGTAATCTAGCTAATATAGATGTTTTCCCTTTCATTAACATATATATATGACAAAGATCCGTTAGGAACCACCCTTTATTGCGAGAACCGTGAGAAACAGTGTGAACACAAACAGTAATTCCTAAAAAAATCTAAAAAACACCCAATTTTTTTTTACTATTTTTTTTTTGGAAAAATCGCTATATTTTGTTAATAAAAAAAATTCGGGTAACAGTTATCCATGTGCATATGTATCATTTCTTTGTCAAATTACGTAATTCATTACAAATAATAGTCAATTGCACTTTCATTTAAACTACCACGTGTAATACACTACTTTTTACGTTAACAATATTAGAAATGCACATGTGCATCTATATGTATCAACATGAAATTAGGTGTTTTGATACACTACTTTCTCTTTCATCTATCATTTCATCCATAATGCACAAGCATGCACATGTGCATTTTTGTCATTTCTTTGACAAATTCCGTAATTCATTACACATATTAGACAATTGCACTTTCATTTACACTACCGTATGTAATACACTACTTTTTACATTACCGATATTAGAAATGCACATGTGCATTTATATGTATCAACATAAAATAAGGTGTTTTGGTACACAACTTTGAATACACTTTCCCTTTCATCAATCATACCATCCATAATACACTACCATTACCTCCTACCATCCATAATACAATACCATTACCTCCTACCATCCATAATACAATATCATTAGCAATACTTTCACTTTATTACATGTATGTAAACACCATTTATACCATCCAATCAACATATTACATCATAAATTGACAACTATAACCAAATCATCATCCAGTAGATATAACTAACCAAAAAACATGTATATGGGCCTACTTCTCCATTCAAAATCACAAACTTTTTGTACCAAAACACGTTATATTATGGTTATACCTAATGATGCACATGTGCATTTTGAATATTGGTAATGTAAAAAGTAGTGTATTACTAATGTTATTGTAAATTAAAGTGCAATTGTCTATTCCTGATAACGTATTACCGAATTTGTCGAAGTAATGATACATATGCACATGTGCATGGATAACTATTACTCGAAAAAAAAAGTTTTTTTATGGTAACGAACTATAGCGATATTTAAAAAAAAAATTGAGTGCTTTTTTTATTTTTTTTTTAGATTTTATTTTGTGTTCACATTGGTTCTCGCGGTTCTCGCAATAAGGGTGGTTCTCGCATGAACCTTACCCTATATATATATATATATATATATATAGAGAGAGAGAGAGAGAGAAAGGTTAACGTACAAAACTGCTTAACGTACATATTGTACGCGACGGCTTAACAACATGCGTGATTAAGTTTATAACGTGTGTGATTATATATTGAACAAATTACCATGCGTGATTACATACATGTATGCGTAATAATGCACAAAACCTGCTCCCATGCGTGATTAGGTTTCCATTTATAACTTGCGTGATTTTGTCGCGTACGTTGTGTAGGTTAAGCCGTAATGTACATTATACTTTCTATATATAAATATATATATATATAGGGGAAGGTTCATTGGGGAACACTAAAAAAGTGGGGAACAGCGGGGAACCGGCTCGTCGAACCCTAACTAGGATCTCTTAACCCTAAACCCTAAATCCTAACTCCTAAACTCTAAACCCTAAAGCTAAAAAATAAGGCTTAAACCTAAGCTAAACTGTAAAATCTAAACTATAAACCCTAAAAGCTAAACCCTAAAGGCTAAACCTAAAGCTAAACCCTAAAGCTAAACGCTAAACCCTAAAGCTAAACCCTAATATATTTAGGGTTTAGGGGTTATGATTTAGGGTTTCGGGTTAAGAGATCCTAGTTAGGGTTCGACGAGCCGGTTCCAACGCCGCTGGAATGAGTCCAATCGGAGTTCGTTTGAGTCGGTTCCCCACTGTTCCCCACATTTTTAGTGTTCCCAATGAACCACACACACACACTATATATATATATATATAGGGTTAGGATTTAGAGAAAATGTGTTGGTGCAGTAATGTCTATCGCCTCCGTCAATACGAATCGTAGCGGAAACAGTTTAATCCTAGGCTTTATATTGTAATAAGTAGAGAAAAAGGCAAGATGGCAATATTGTAATTAATGAGAAATCTCATTAAAGCCTTGGCCTATAAATAGGAGGCTTATGCCTTAGAGTTAAAGACTTTTGCCATTTGGAGCTTTGAAGAGCTTGAGATCTAGAGAGAGAGAAAGTTCATTATACGTGATTCAAGGTGCTGTACGTTATCAAATTTTCAATAGAATCACCGATTATATTACGTCTCGTGTGTTCGGTCACGTTCGTGTATGGATTCCGCATGTCACACGTTCGGTTCGCAATCGTTACGGAGTCAAAACTGGTCCTAACAAGTGGTATCAGAGCAGGAGCTCGATTGCACGGATTATTCACACAGATTCGTACAGGATTTCAACGAATTCAGATCCAAATTGCATCAGATTTGATCTATTTCTTCATCTTTTTCAAATTCTTCACGTTTTCAACAGAAAATTGCAAAATTAAACGACTTTTTACAGATAAAATGGATCGATTTTCACATATAACAAGCGAAACTCTGTTTTAAACAATCCTTGAAAGAATCAGACCCTAATTCAGCCTAAAAGTTGATCAATTTGTCAAAAAACTGTCCGATCGTTCGACAATATCATCAATTCGCATGAATTGGTCCTCCACTTCGCATCAAGTTGTCCCGTTCGTTTGAATTAACAACCAGCTCGCATGAAATTCGTCCAATTCGTTTGAAATACCTTTCAATTCGCACGAAGTCGCACTGTTTAAACACTCAGGTAGCACGAGTAGATTGTTCCAGTTTGCACGGTTTGCAGTTTGTGACCAGGTCGCTTGGAATTTGGCTCAGGTCGTTCGGATTGGTTAACAGGTCACCAGATCGTGTCTAATTTGTCTTCAATTCGCACGTAGTGGGTATAAGTTCTTCAGATCACTTGAAAGTTCATTCATTTCGTACGAAGTGAGGTCAAGGTGTTAAGAGGTGAACCAGTTCGTACGTAGTAGATTCAATTCGTTTGAAAGTGACCCCAGTTCGCTTAAAATTCATTAGGTCGTTTTAAGTGTGATCAGTTTGCTTGAAAAGCATCAGTTTGTTTGAGTTTTGAACCAGTTCCTATGGATTGAACGTCTCCAGGTCGTTTGATAATCAGAACCAGTTCGCACGAATTGAATTCTAAGTTGGCCACTCGATCGGACAGCGTTGTCATCCGATTATTGTCACTGTTGACTTTTGTTGACTTACTCGATCGGATACCCGTCCTATTCAGCAGTTTGATAATTTTTAAATCTAATCACTGTTGTTTGTTAGATTCAGGAGATTCGAAATGATTCAAGAAGATAAAATCATGGCTGAAATAAAGGAGAAAACTCGAGAAGAAATTCTGAGTGAGAAGACTGAAAGAGAAATATTCTTTACTGGGTGCAGAATTGAGAAAATGCAGGAAGAGTATGAAGATGCTATAAGAAATAAAAGATGGGACAAGAAGCGAGAATGTTATGTCAACAGAGATGGTGAACCTGTTGTCCACAGGAGGGACATAGTTCATGATGATGTTCTTTTAGTAATTCCTCGATCCGGCGAATACTATTCAAATGTTGAAAAAGATAAAATATATGTGAAAAGGCTGGATAAAATCATAAGAGATGCCATGACATCAAGTTTGAGGAAGAGGGATGAAGAAAGAATGAAGAAGAATGTTGAGAATTTGGTTGATAATTTGAAGAAGGTCGCTGAGGAAGTCAAAGTTGAAGCTGTTAAAGAGGAAGATGTGAAGGTAGAAAAGGTTGAGAAAGTTGTTACCAAAGAACAACAGTTTGATGAGATGAAGAAGAAAGAAGAAGAAGTAGTGAAAAATGAGAGTTTGGAAGTTGCTGGTGATGTTGGTGATGAAGTTGATGTTGAAGAAAAACAAAAGAAAATTGTTGATCAGACAGAAACTGTAGCAAACACCGAGGTGCCAATCACTAAGGTAAAATCTGATTCTGAAGTCTTAAATGAAACTGTTGAACAATGCAAGAAGTGCATGGAAACGTGTAGTGCTTGTACTGAAAAAAGATGAAAAATTCAGAACAAGAGATCTTGAATTCAATAAAATCGAAGAAGTTTTCAAAAATAAATGCAAAGAAATGTTAGAAAACGAAAAGATTTTGAAAGACAATGATGAAAAACTTTCAGAAAAATGTAAAAGTTTAGAAAAAGAAAAAGAAATTTTAAAAGAAAAAGTTTCGAAAATGACAGAAGAATGTGTTCAAAAAGAAAATGCATGTCAAGAAATGAAAAAAGAATATGATTCAATAAAATTGGCTTCTCACATTACAAAAGAGTCATATGAAAATGTGAAGAGTCAAATGAAACTTGTTCAATCTAGATTGAGATACTGTTCTGAAACAACTGATACGCTTAAGCGGCAGTATTCAATAAAGCAACAAGTTGTCAATTCTTACATTGAGGATGTTGCTAAGCTAAAGCATCAAATAGTTGATTTAGAACAAGATAACAACAAGTTACATAGTTATCATGCATCATCATATGTGCTTGAAAGAATTTTCAATCTAAAACCGAATGGTAAAGATTCTGAGCAAAACAAGAAAGGTATTGGCTCAGAGTTTCATCAAGTTCCACCTTTATGATGATGAGAAGGTCGAAAAAGCTTTAAACATGGTAGATCAATTGCCAGATAACATTGACGTAACCTATTCCAAATCTGATGATTCAAGTGATTCAGAGGTGGTAGGTAAGGTCGTTGAAAGTGTGTTGAAAGAAGAGTCGGTTGAAACAGGTAAATCTGAATCACAGGATGAAAATGAAGGTAGTTTTCATGAAGAATATCTGAAAAACTCAAAATCTGAGAAAAATTTGAATGATGGTTCAAAAGGATTGGTTTATACTATGATTGGATCGGACAAATTATTCTTAGATATTGTATTCCCGATTCAGAATGTGATTTCAGAAAAGATTGACAAAGTTTTCAAAATGGTTGAGATTAAAAAATCTAAGATTCCAAAGTTTGCTGGAAATGGTCACAAAACTTTTTATAACAAACCTGGTTACAAAAAGAAAAACATGAAGGCTGGGTTGGGTTATAAAAAGAAACAAAATTGGAAACGAAATGAAATGCCAAATTATCAGGCAAAAATGAATTTTGTTCACGGAACAAGTTCCGAAGAAGAGAAAGAACTCCAATTTAGACGACAGTCTAATGAAGAGTTCTATGCTCAAAAGAAAACGCAACAACAACAGGTCAAAGATGTCTCAAAGAGAACAAGTTTTAAATGTGATCAAACTGGACATCTTGCACGCAAGTGTCCAAATCTGAAACC
Source organism: Helianthus tuberosus (assembly GCA_030545235.1). Lineage (NCBI taxonomy): Eukaryota > Viridiplantae > Streptophyta > Magnoliopsida > Asterales > Asteraceae > Helianthus > Helianthus tuberosus. The sequence continues at coordinate 26,476 of JARYGA010042335.1, forward strand.
TGTTGATGTTGAGACGAAAAAGAAGTCTGAAGATGTTGAGAAACAGAAATCTGAGGATGTGAAACAAAGGTCAACCAGATTTGATTCAAACCAAACTTGGAGGTACAATACAAACAAGTTTGTTTCAAATCAAACTTGGAAATCAAACCCGAATAGGTTCGATTCTAGACAGACCTGGAATTCTCACACACCCAGATTTAGAACAACACAAAGTTGGAAAACAATTTTCGATGCAACAAAACCAAATCAGTTTTGGAAAACAAAAGTTGTTGAAAATCAAAATGTTCAAAAGGATTCACACTTTTACAAAAGAGATACTCCAAAAGGTCAAACGTGGTCTGTTAAGAAACAAATGACTTCGGTAAATAAAGAAAAAGATGATGTTAAAATTGAAAAAGTCTTTGTACAAAATGACAAAGATTTTCCGAAGTTGAATGAAACATATTGTGTTGAAATGCCTAAGGTCAAACAGACCTGGGCTAAATTGTTCAAGTAATTGAATAGTTTGAATGTGCAGGTGCTTCCGAAGAATTTTGAATGTCAACAAGAAGAATGTAGGAGCAGCCTGGCACGAAAGGAAGAGGCTGCTGGTCCCTGCTACTGTTGAACAGGGAGTTTGATTTCTGTATATAAATAAACATTATTTCAAAAACCCTAAAAATTGAAAAATTTAAAAACCAAAAATATGTTTTTATTTTGTCAAAAATTTGAAAAATCAAAAATATGTTTGTTTTTAAATTTGTCAAAAAATAAAAAATTCCAAAAATATGTTGAGTGAATATGCCGAAACCCTCACGGCGGAACAAACATGATTAATTTCACAAGATTGAAAAACGGTTTTCAAACTGTAAAATATCAATGTGTTGTAAATCATGGGGGTACGTTATATTTTCTGCAAAACAGAGCATGAGTTGCAGAAAATGGATGGCGAGACAATGCTATCTACATCGGTTTGTCAAATTTTCTTTAAATGGTTTTGCATTTTAGGGGGAGTAAGAAATTGTCAGAAAATCCAAAAACATTAGAAAATTTGAAAAAGGCAAAAACATGATAAAATTCAAAAAATGAGTTTTGTATAAAAAGAGGAAATGATAGTACATCAGTAGACAATCATAGTACGCTAAAGAAATGGAAAGTCAAATGTGATAAACGGTCTCACTGATGATATGCCAGTAGGTTTTTACACGCTTAGTAGATTGTTTTCGAGATATAAACCTAAATATCAATACTTACTTATCTCGTGGGGAACATCTCTCGGATATATGGGTAACCCCCGAAATCTTGTTTGAAGGGTTTTCTATTTCTGACATACTAGGTCTTTGTACGTGATGATATCTGGGGTATTATACCGGGACTTCTGATTTTGCGGGAGCAATAGCCTAGTCCTCGTATAATACTTTACACTGCTTTAATCTTAAAGCTCACCCTCAGCATAAAAAATAATGACACATTGAAAAATGCTAATCATGTGCTGTTGAAAAGAAGATCCCAAAGGGGGACCCACCTAAAGTTGAGCCATCATCTCTCTGATTTTGCGGAAGCAATAGCCTGAGCTCTCATGGCCTCGCATTCACCCCTTACAGATATCATTAGTGTACATTCACCTGTAAGACTGAATATAGGAGTCTGGATACGGGAGTATATTCTGAGGTGGTACACGCGAATAAGTTTAAGTCCTTAAAACACTAATTCGTATCTTGAATCAATTGAACTTTGTGTGAAAATTTTAGTGGATCAGTATACTGACAATCTAAGTGAATCGTTTAGAACTTAAAGTGTTTAAAGCTCAACGGTACTAGTGATTTGTCATAAACTGATATGATCCTCTGACACGAACTCAATAAAAAATATTGTCTGTAAATATGTTTGTAAATATTTCTTTACTACTTTATGTTTCAGAAAATTACAAAAAGATTTTGATTTCACTTTATTTTCGACAACCGATATTAGAGAGCTGAGTTTCAAAATCTAAGTATGCTGATCGTGTTTCTGAAAATAAAACAAGCTTTTAAAAATCAAAAATCAAAAACAGTTTGTGATATCTCCAAGGTCATTAATTTGGACTTAGATGATTTACTGTGAGGGATTTGGATGCTTAAATTGTTATAATCTATTGAAAAGAGCCAGTTTCAGATCATATTCGCTAAAATTGCCAAATCTACGAAGATTGTTGATAGGGGGAGAGTATCAAGTATTTCTAGATATATTCATATTATTATATCTTAAAGCCAGGATCTTGATTTAGAAAGTTTAATAGAGCCAGGTTACGATTCCAGGAAAATCGAAATTGCTTTCATTGTTGAAATGTTTTAGCTTATGTTAAGAGAGCCAGGATTTTCAATCCTGGATGTTCAAAATATTTTTACTTATAAATGTTTGAGTCTTTGCAGATGCTATTCCAGACTACGATCCCGATAGCCGAGTCTAAGGGGGAGTCTGAAGACGAGCTCAACGCAAGAGGAAGCGTGCTTTCAAGGAGCCAGGTAATTATCCTGAAAGAGCTTGTAACCAGAAAGCCAGGTGTCGATCCTAAATGCACGAAAGCTTAACGAAAGGGGAGCCTGATGAAGAAAAGAGTCTACAGAAAGGGGGAGTTGAAGCTGAAGACAGATCCACGGGGATTCTGTTCAAGCAAGAGGGAGTCTACGTTGATGAAAACTTGTTAAAGCTTCAAGAAGACTCAAAGAGAGAGAGTACGACAAGATGCTACGGATTGACTGCGGCAATATCCAATGGGGAGTCTGTTGGTGCAGTAATGTCTATAGCCTCCGTCAATACGAATCGTAGCGGAAACAATTTAATCCTAGGCTTTATATTGTAATAAGTAGAGAAAAAGGCAAGGTGGCAATATTGTAATTAATGAGAAATCTCATTAAAGCCTTGGCCTATAAATAGGAGGCTTATGCCTTAGAGTTAAAGACTTTTGCCATTTGGAGCTTTGAAGAGCTTGAGATCTAGAGAGAGAGTCTAGAGAGAGAAAGTTCATTGTACGTGATTCAAGGTGCTGTACGTTATCAGATTTTCAATAGAATCACCGATTATATTACGTCTCATGTGTTCGGTCACGTTCGTGTACAGATTTCGCACGATAAACGTTCGGTTCGCAATCGTTACGGAGTCAAAACCGGTCCTAACAAAATGCCTAAAAGTGTGAGAACGAAGAGAACGCTTATGGATCGTCAAATCAAGACAATCTATGGACTAAATGACGCGGTTGCGTTTTCGTAAATAAAATCACCTTTATTAATCTGGCGCGCTTCATTAAGGGTAAAAGAGTCTTTTGACTTCTCTACACAAAACGTCAAACTCACGCTATTAAAATCCCACCTTAACACATATAGCACACTTCATCATAATATAAACGTCATAGATATAAAACGGCAAACTTTGTTTTTAACCGATAAAGCTAAACAAATAGTACTGAAATGACAGAACTTAATTACTAGCATTTACTGTAATAAAAATCGTACCTAAAATTCGCGCCAAAAACTTACTATATAAACAAACTCTCAGAACTACTAAAATCCACACCAAAACCTATATTTTCCTCTATACCATTCATCTTAGAAACGCCAAGAAAACCAAAATATCAAAGATTCCAATCCATGTTTCTTTGATATACACTATTTTCTCAATAAACTTTCGCTATATGTAATGAGCAAGATCCTCAATATAAACGCCAAAACATACAAAAACCACAAAACTTCAAAAACGCCATTTCATGGAGATTCAGTTTTTGTTCTCAATAAAGTTTAGTTAAACGGGATGGATAACATTGTTAGACATTTTCTTGACTGAGGATTAACAATGTTATCCATCTCGTTCAGCAAAACATTATTGATTTTAGCATGACCAAAATTAGAAGTTTATGGTAGTTTTATTTAGTGGCGTTATTGGTTTTTTTTTTTTTGGCGTTTGATTTCCTTGTCCGATCTTATATTATTTGTTATGTAACTTCGAAGTAACATGTTATGAACAAATAGGTAGAAAAAAAAAGATGCAAAAAAATTATGTATAAAATGATGTAAAACGCCAAACTGAGATCTGTCTGTGTTCTATATGATTGAAATATACAAAACGCCAAAACAATTCTACACTGGTTCTCGAAGACCATCTGTGTGTGTTCTGTAAGAATGAAAAATACAAAACGCCAAACTACTCTTCACTGGCTCTCGAAGACCTTGTCGATCTTCTATTAATTACGGCCTGTTTGCATGTCGATGAGTAGTGTCCATAGCCTTTGCAGTTCTGACACTGTCTTTCTTTGGCCCCGGGTTTCGACTTTGATTTCTTTTTGCCGATTGCTATCTACTGTTTAGATTTCAGGCGCTTCCAAGAACCAGAACCTTTGGATTTATACCCAACAGGGACTCTTATAGGATTCTTGTCGTTTTTATATTGACCGGTTATCTTGGCAAATCTGTCCCTAGTACTAGCAGGAGGAGCAACAATCTGCATATCTTGAACCTTCTTTATATAAGATTGAACATGATCCTTGTATAAGGATAGCTCCTCTTTATTACCAGATAAACGGTTCAAAGTATATTCCATTGAAAAAATAATATCTCGCATCATACTTTGCACATCAGGTTCAAGCTCGGTCATATATTCACGACTAATTGAGTGTTCAGGAGAGCAGTTTGGGTAAGCCTCTTTGTGCCATCTATTCAAAATGGATTGTTTTGGAAATTCCCTAATGTCCATAATTCTCAAAACATAGAATATATGTCTACATAGCAAACCAAACTGTTCAAAATGCCAGCATGAGCAACTGCATGTGCAATCAGACTTACGGAACATTACCTGAAAAACGCCAAAAATAATATCTTTATAACGCCATGCATAGAATGTCTGTCTAAAAAAATAAAAACACATTGCATATGATAAAACGCGATTAACAGAAAACGCCATAAAAACCAAAACGCCATTATTTACCTCAAATAAAGATGTACAAGGCTGTTGAAAGTCATTTACATAAAAGTTAACAAACCCATCAGGCTGATCTTCATAACATTGATTTATGCAATCCGCAACTCCAATAAGCTCAGCTTGAACGTCACAAAAAATACTTTTTGTGTATGATAAAACGCAACTCCACTTATATACAATATCTATGATTTGCGCTTCATAATATATTTATATATATGGACATGTTCCACATATATCATAAATCACATATTTCATCAATTTGTGCTTTTTATCGTTCTCAAAGCATTCAAACATCAAGTTAACTTAGGCATTATTTTCATGCTCAACACATAAGTTATACACATAACGTGACGTTTAACATAGTTTACCGTTTTAATCGCCCAAACGAATAAGCATAGTATTAATTCCTATTATCATGTCTACACTTAACATATTACATTAATCATACTCATTTTCACATATCACCTTGTCAAACATAAAGTTCACCCGTGAACAATCCGTTTTCGCGTACGTACGTATTTAACGTTTTTTGTAACGTTTTCGGGAATCGTAAGTCACGTATGACTAACCAAACACCCAAGTTACTTAATATTAGTTAAAATACTTAAATTTATTGTAAAATATCAATCTACAATCTGTTTTAAAAATATTTTGCAAAATTTGCTTAAAAGCCGATTTTTACCGTTTTTAACGGATAGTCTTGTACCGAACTTTACCGAAACCATCCCAAGTCTTCATGAAATCATATTTTAACATAACACATGTTATTTATTTAATAAAATGGTACTTATACTCATGTTAATGCAGGTTTCATGTAAGCCACATAAATCATGCAATTTCACTCTAGGTTTCATAATCATGGGAAACGAAGAAATTTGATATTGGAAGAGATAATACCATATTGTCTAAAGAAGCGCTTTTATCATGTGTCATATATTGGAGAAAATATACTTCAACTAGAGGAGTTCTGCCATGTGGAAATCGCTTTTGTTTTTCATGCATACAGAACTAGGCAGATGGTTATTCCACATGGTGAATCATCTATACATCAGAATATGGTAAATCATTGTTCTTTTTATTGTTATGGTTGACTATTGGGTTATATTAGGTTGTGGTTTATGATTAAATATTGGTATATTTTTGTGATAAACAGCCACCACCAACGCCAGTTTGTTACCAGTGCGGTTGTCGTGAGCCTGATGAACTTTTAATAAGTTGTCATAGTTGTCAAATTCGTTGTGTGCATTCATATTGTTTGGATCCGCCACAAATTCCATGGGTTTGTGTCCAATGCAAGGATCTTCGAATGGGGTATGTACGTTAAATTTCATTAAATGATAATGTTATTATGGCCAGAGGTATTTTATCAAATATGATATCATTATGGAAACAATGATGTTAATCTGTATGCTTAAATTTTAAGATCTTGTTTTGTTTTGAGTAAGTTGTCCAGAAGCTGTTGGCCACATTTAAGGGTAGGCTTGATTAGTTTGTTATTATTTCTTAGTAACCTGGTGTTCCATAATATCTTTTATCCTCTTGTTTTATCTTTTTGGAATTTATGTTGTTTTAATCATTTTTTTCTTTTTCAAAATAAGTGGTCGTTTTTGGTATTTATGTTTTTTAATCATTTTTTTCTTTTTCAAAATAAGTGGCTGGTTTTTAATTAAAAAGTGAATCCTGGCCCAATATATATAACTATTTTAAAAGCATCCAGCATTGTAGATATCTTGGTGTACTATTATTTCCAATTATATCTTTAAAGTAGGCCCAGGCTATTCACACACGCCCCTTGTCTATTTGGTTTGTTGTTTGGTAGTTGATAAAAAGCGACATCGTAATCACTGAAAAAATGCTCTACTCAACAGAATTTTCACAGTTCAAAACAAAAAACCCAACAGAACCTCAACCTCAATTTTTTTAATACAAAAAATTTTTTGAATACGAAACAGAATGCATGACCTGCCTCTTAAATGCAACTGAAATGGGGTCGAAGCGTCGCGCTTTGGCCAAAGCACGACGTTTAGGGTTAAAGCGTGACACTTTCTGAAACCTCGTACAGAATATAATATCGTATCAATGTCTCATCACCCTTTTTCTGCAGAAAGAACCCTAAACGTCCCGCTTTGGCCAAAGCGGGGCACGTTAGGGTACAGAACAGGACCTCGTACCACTGTCATGTGACACCTGTGTCACTTCAACCATCAAACAAATACCAAGCCAATGAAATATTGTATTTCATATTTGGGATCTGTATAAATATGTGTATCTTTTGCACATATCAACTCTTGTTCAATTTCAAGCTTTAAATCGCTTTCTGGAAGGTTATACGCGCACTGATGCGTAAATATAACCAGTTTAATGCAACGAACACTCTGGAATAGTGAAATAGGCTTAACATACCTTAAATAACCTTTACTTAACTTAGAAATAAGTTTTGAAGGCTTTGGTATGGCAAAAAAATCAAGTTAAATCGCTTACAGGGACTAAAGTTGACAAACTACGAAAGTATGCCAATTTGAACTGTAACAGACATTACGGAACATGACCATAAGTTAAACACACCCTAAATATCCTTTACATAGCTTAGAAATAGGCTTTTAGGGGTTCGGTGTGCTAAAATAAACTTTTGTGTCATTCAGGGACTAAAAGCGTCAAAAAGTGCACAAGTTTGCATTTTCGCGCATAACTTACGTTCTGAATACATCCGGACATCCAAAAATTTATGTAAGCACTAAAATATTTTATTTTAGTGTTTGGCATAAGAAAAATCCATTCGTTTCGTCATTTGGATCGTTTTTCGTGCTTATGCGCATTCCGTCGTAATTAAGCGAACATCGCGTTCGTACGACCAAACGAACTGACATCCGACATATTTTTGAGCATGTTTCATGTCCACAATGTTTAGGCATCATTTTAGGGCCTTAAAGTTGGCTTTACGGGCCTTAGAAGTGTCGGGAATGGCCTTAAACACGTGCAGGGGCTGAAACTGTCATTTTTGAAAGTTATATGCTGATCAGAAGGGCCATGCGGCCCGCATTAGATTTGTCTGATCCTGAAGCGGGCCGCCTCAGCCTCCCAGAACAGATTAGAACGAATAGTCAGCATATTCCAGCTGTTTTAACCACAACCACACACTCACAACTGCACATTCAGCTCATTTAGACCCATTTTTAGCTACCATGAGTTTCCGACAAGTGTACGCATGAGATTCTAGCACGGTTTCCATGAAACGATCTTAACGGTTACCCGAAAACTATAAATACCCCACCCCACAACTTCAAAAACCACTAGAATTTTGATCTTAGAAACTCTAAGTTGAAACCATTGTTTCATACCAGAGATTCTTGGATCGAGATTAGCATTCGGGGACCCTTCGTAAGTATTCTTTCATTCTTTTCTTTCTTTTATTGCTTTTCGAGTCAGAAAGTCAAACTTTGTTTGACTTTCAGCGTTGACCAGCTTATGGTCAATGCGAAGTTCGTTTGAACTTCGCAACGTGAGTGTAATCACGTTGGTTATAGTCCCTTGGGACTATGCCTACTGATTACCACGTTGTCTAGGGTCGTAGGGTAAGCGATCTAATAAATCGCTTATACCTCGAACCCGACGCATTTGGTCGATCATTAGGATCCGACCAAATACATTAGGTGACCGTAGTATATAGGGAATAACCTTCCGAGGTTATACCATATGGTCGCTTCGTTAAGTAGTTGTATGATAGGTAGTTTATATGCCTTAGGTAAATTACCAGAATACCCTTTTCATGTATAATTGGTAATTAAGCATATGTAACCTAATCTTTGGTCACATAACTAATTATATAACATTTTTAGGCATATAACACTTGTCATAGGACTAGTTAGACGGTCCGAACGCGTTTCACGCGAACGACGCGTTAAAGTAGCATAAGCTACCTAAACGGGTCGTAATGGGTCGTAAGCACTTAGATTAAGGTTTCATTTAGTATGTAGGCTTTGTTAAACCATATGACACGAGTCTCTATACTCGTTTGGTTTACAAACCCTCATTCTATCTAAATCCTCCGATTTAGGTCCGGTTTATTAACATAGTTACCTATATTAGGTGCCGTTTGATATCCGTGATCTCTAGCATTGTTTGGTTGTCACCCAAGGACTACTGAGCATTCTCAAGTGAGTACAGAGACCCCTCTTTTACTGTTTTCCAAACTGTTTTGGAGTGAAACACATGTGCCTACTTGTTACTTTCATGCTTTCCATGTTTTCACATCATATACCTGCTATGTTCGTTAGTACATTATAGTACATGATTTCATTACATTTCATGCTATGTATGTCCATTGTGTGCATACTTAGTACATTGTTTTACATTACATTTCTGCTATGTATGTTGACTGATAGCATGCTAGCACATTGATTTACATGACTTTTCTGCTTTGTATGTTAACTTAGCATATTTAGTACATTGTTTTACATTACAATTTGTTGCATATACTCATCCAGCATATGAACACATTATACTACATTTTGAACCGTTGTAACCTTTTGACTATGTGAACCGTCGTAACCGTTTGATTATAGGAACCGTTTGTATCTGTGAACCGTTTGTATCTGTGAACCGTTTGTATCTGTGAACCGTTTGTATCTGTGAACCGTGTGAACCGTATTTGACCATACATAAACATTTCTACAATTGTTAAACATTACTTTGGTGGTTTGGTTTGATTAAGTGATTAAGTAACGATGCGTGTGTAATATGATACAAGCATGGTGGATACGCCGCTGGTACTTCCTATATATAAGTGTTTGTATGGTATTACATATCGTAGCGTTGTTTGAATCATTTCAGTTTGAGACATATAACATTTTATACAAAAAAATATACTTTTCACAAGACATTGATTTACAAACCACTTATCTTATACAAACTCATTTTACAATGGTTATTCATTTAACCATACATTATTCTCTTATTTATACATATCATCTGATCTTATCGTTTTTCAAATGATTTACAAAACAAAGCAAATTACAAGGTTCATGACTAAACATTTTCTCAAACATAAGTCATGAAACCTATTTTCACAAAACCTATGTATCTCACAGGCATTTTTATGCTGACGTACCTATTTTCACATGTGTTTTTCAGGAGCTGTTGCATAAGATGATCAAGATACACATAGGCAGACTTGGGCTTTAGTGACAATAAAAGATGCAAGACTAGTTAATTATGTTGTATTTCCTTGTTTGTTAAGACATTGTAACACTTTTAATCAATAAAACGAAACTTCAATTGCCATGGATTTGAAACAATTAATTCTGTTACAACACTCCCCGACATTTCCGCCATGTTTTGTATGTTCTACGTGGTCGGGGTGTGACAGAAAAGATGGTATCAGAGCCAATGGTTATAGGGAATTAGGTTATTAGTAATGTTTTGACCTAGTCTATAACCTTCTTAGGACCCTAACGGGAGTTTACTTACGTTTAGTCATAAAACAATACCGTCACCTATCCTTAGGCGACTACCACACCAAGAACATAATTTTCGAAACCGCTTTGAAAACTAATCATCTGTTCTAGGATGATTGATTACTAGGTTTTGAACCCTCTATTGTAAGGTTTTGAACTCTCTATTATATGGTTTTGAACCCCTTTGAATTTTCAAAAATCTCGTCAAGGTTTTGGGTTCTAAATAATGCGAACACGTGCAAACTGGAAGGGTGAATGCCTGTATTCTGGGTTTTCTGTCTAGGCAAGCACTTCGTATACATCTCATCAGACGCGAGACCAGTTGTGCTTACCTGGGAATTCTTGGGATGAGTGTTCACTTATAGGCGAGCATGTCTTCGCGATACATTATTTTTGACCTATTTACTTTGATTAATCACCGAGATCGTTTGTTGCTTTGTAGTAACAAACAAATGACCACTATCCTTGCTTTCATCAGATTTGTTTCATCTCATTCTTTTCGTGTAATACTCTCACTCGTTTCCTTTCATGTTTCCTCTTTTAGAATGCCTCCTCGACGCGAAAACCAGATAGCGACTGCCTAACTGGCAGAAATTATTGCGCAGCAAATGGCTGCTCAATTCCCAAACCTCTTTGCTCAATGGAATCAAGCCAACAACAACAACAATGGTCCATGCAATTTCAAGAGTTTTAACTCGGCGAAACCACTCAAGTTTAGTGGTTCTGAGGGAGCGACTGGGCTTCTTCAATGGTTCGAGAGCATTGAGAATACTTTCCGCCACGTGCAGTGTCCTGACAATCGCAAGGTCGAGTTTGCTTCGAGTGTGTTCCAGAAGAGAGCCCTTACGTGGTGGAACGGAGTTATGAGAGATCGTGGTGCAGAAGTTGCTCTAGCACAGACATGGGCTGAACTTAGGGCCCTTATGATGAAGGAGTTTTGTCCTCGTCACGAGATCAGGGCCTTGGAAAGGGAATTCGACAATCTTGAGCAAGACAGCGGTGAGCATCGAGCCTACACGGACCGTTATGAGGAGTTAAGTCTGTTATGCCCAAACATGGTCACGCCTTTGGATAAGGCAATAGAAAAGTACATTGATGGCCTCCCTGACTCAATACAAGACATTGTGACTGGCAGCAACCCTACTACAGTTAGACAGGCCATTGAGCTATCTGCAACCTTGACTGAATCAAAGATCAGGAAAGGTAAACTTTTCCGAAAAGGTGACAAGAAACAGGTCAAGGAATCGGACCAAATTGAGGAATCAAAGACCATGGATGAACAGACTGGATCCCCTAAGAAGTCAAAGAAGCGAAAGACTTCTCAGAACTTCGCCATGGTTACTCACAATGATCAAGCCGTCCCCAACCAACCAGCTCAACCCCCTGCTAGGAAGCCATACAATGGAACTGCACCCTTGTGCAACCAATGTAGCCACCATCATCATGCCAATGTAAAGTGCCGCAAATGCCAAACTTGTGGGCTTATAGGCCATACAGCAAGAGTCTGCCCAGCTGCAGCTGCACCAAACCAAGCTGGCAACAATACCGCTCAAGGTCGTTTTCTACCAGGTTCTTGCTTCAACTGTGGCGAGATGGGTCATTTCCAAAGAAATTGCCCAAAGCTTGCTAATGCAAATCCAGCACAGGGATGAGCATCTGACCGACAACATCGTTCAGAAATAATCACGTCTTATGTATTATTTTCTTTTGTTGTCAAAGTCCATGAAACAGTTGTTATCATTGTATATAAATAAATCTTTTATTTACATCGCAATGTATTTATGTGATTGTATGTATAACCAACATATCTCTTACAATACCGACAATCAAGGAATCGTATTCCTTGTAAAGCAAACTACCCCCAAACTTTCTTCCACTTTATGATCTCTTGCATTTTCCACGAAATCCCTAAGTACCCGTTTCTTCTAAGGAAAACGAAGTACAAGGCGCAAGTTACAACACTGAACGAATACCCAAAGTACCACTATAAATCCTTGATAGGGTACCTAAGGGTATTTCCGTGAATCCTAAAATTGTTGTGTTCCTTAAATTCGACTATTACGTTTCTCTGAAAACAAAATCGAATTTTTGGGAGATCTTCCTATCTCTTCAGATAGATCCCAGTGGACATTGAAGTCCATCGACTGGTTTCCATATCCGTTCTCAATCGATAACAAATTTATAACAAACTAATAACCAAGTTAAACAACTATGTGATTATGTGCTTATGAACATTACAAGACAAACTGTGCGGACTGTGCAAGGAATTACGTAATTATGGATGCATACATAATTATGGAATTTAGTGCACAGAAACCACAGCGAGCTTTGTCATGTGCCTAGAAGTTAACTCTATTCATTTCCATTTCTGATGAAGCACCCGTTGAAAATGACTCCGTTTGTTCATTTTCGTTTCTGAAGATTTGTCCGTTAAGGAAATGAATATCCGTTTGTCTCTCCTTTTCATTTCCATTTCTGATGAAGCACCCGTTGAAAATGACTCGGTTTGTTCATTTTCGTTTCTGAAGATTTGTCCGTTAAGGAAATGAATATCTGTTTGTCTCTCCTTTTCATTTCCATTTCTGATGAAGCACCCGTTGAAAATGACTCCGTTTGTTCATTTTCGTTTCTGAAGATTTGTCCGTTAAGGAAATGAATATCCGTTTGTCTCTCCTTTTCATTTCCATTTCTGATGAAGCACCCGTTGAAAATGACTACGTTTGTTCATTTTCGTTTCTAAAGATTTGTCCGTTAAGGAAATGAATATCCGTTTGTTTCTCCTTTTCATTTCCATTTCTGAGGAAGCACCCATTGAAAATGACTCCGTTTGTTCATTTTCGTTCTGAAGAATGTCCGTTAAGGAAATGACAGGATTATGCCTTACATATCTCTGGTGGTTATTTGACACAAAGTCACAAATAGACTCCTACGAATAAATTTCGGGACGAAATTTCCTAAAGTAGGGGAGACTGTGACACCTGTGACACTTCAACCATCAAACAAATACCAAGCCAATGAAATATTGTATTTCATACTTGGGATCTGTATAAATATGTGTATCTTTTGCACATATCAACTCCTGTTCGATTTCAAGCTTTAAATCGCTTTCTGAAAGGTTATACGCGCACTGATACGTAAATATAACTAGTTTAATGCAACGAACACTCCGGAATAGTGAAATAGGCTTAACATACCTTAAATAACCTTTACTTAACTTAGAAATAAGTTTTGAAGGCTTTGGTATGGCAAAAAAATCAAGTTAAATCGCTTACAGGGACTAAAGTTGACAAACTGCGAAAGTATGCCAATTTGAACTGTAACAGACATTCCGGAACATGACCATAAGTTAAACACACCCTAAATATCCTTTACATATCTTAGAAATAGGCTTTTAGGGGTTCGGTGTGCTAAAATAAACTTTTGTGTCATTCAGGGACTAAAAGCGTCAAAAAGTGCAAAAGTTTGCATTTTCGCGCATAACTTATGTTCTGAATACATCCGGACATCCAAAAATTTATGTAAGCACTAAAATATTTTATTTTAGTGTTTGGCATAAGAAAAATCCATTCGTTTCGTCATTTGGATCGTTTTTCGCGCTTATGCGCATTCCGTCGTAATTAAGCGAACATCGCGTTTGTACGACCAAACGAACTGACATCCGACATATTTTTGAGCATGTTTCATGTCCACAATGTTTAGGCATCATTTTAGGGCCTTAAAGTTGGCTTTACGGGCCTTAGAAGTGTCGGGAATGGCCTTAAACACGTGCAGGGGCTGAAACTATCATTTTTGAAAGTTATATGCTGATCAGAAGGGCCATGCGGCCCGCATTAGATTTGTCTGATCTTGAAGCGGGCCGCCTCAGCCTCCCAGAATAGATCAGAATGAACAGTCAGCATATTCCAGCTGTTTTAACCACAACCACACACTCACAACTGCACATTCAGCTCATTTAGACCCATTTTTAGCTACCATGAGTTTCCGACAAGTGTACGCATGAGATTCGAGCACGGTTTCCATGAAACGATCTTAACGGTTACCCCGAAAACTATAAATACCCCACCCCACAACTTCAAAAACCACTAGAATTTTGATCTTAGAAACTCTAAGTTGAAACCATTGTTTCATACCTGAGAATCTTGGATCGAGATTAGCATTCGGGGACCCTTCGTAAGTATTCTTTCGTTCTTTTCTTTCTTTTATTGCTTTTCGAGTCAGAAAGTCAAACTTTGTTTGACTTTCAGCGTTGACCAGCTTATGGTCAATGCGAAGTTCGTTTGAACTTCGCAACGTGAGTGTAATCACGTTGGTTATAGTCCCTTGGGACTATGCCTACTGATTACCACGTTGTCTAGGGTCGTAGGGTAAGCGATCTAATAAATCGCTTATACCTCGAACCCGACCCATTTGGTCGATCATTAGGATCCGACCAAATACATTAGGTGACCATAGTATATAGGGAATAACCTTCCGAGGTTATACCTTATGGTCGCTTCGTTAAGTAGTTGTATGATAGGTAGTTTATATGCCTTAGGTAAATTACCAGAATACCCTTTTCATGTATAATTCGTAATTAAGCATATGTAACCTAATCTTTGGTCACATAACTAATTATATAACATGTTTAGGCATATAACACTTGTCATAGGACTAGTTAGACGGTCCGAACGCGTTTCACGCGAACGACGCGTTAAAGTAGCATAAGCTACCTAAACGGGTCGTAATGGGTCGTAAGCACTTAGATTAAGGTTTCATTTAGTATGTAGGCTTTGTTAAACCATATGACACGAGTCTCTATACTCGTTTGGTTTACAAACCCTCATTCTATCTAAATCCTCCGATTTAGGTCCGGTTTATTGACATAGTTACCTATATTAGGTGTCGTTTGATATCCGTGATCTCTAGCATTGTTTGGTTGTCACTCAAGGACTACTGAGCATTCTCAAGTGAGTACAGAGACCCCTCTTTTACTGTTTTCCAAACTGTTTTGGGGTGAAACACATGTGCCTACTTGTTACTTTCATGCTTTCCATGTTTTCACATCATATACCTGCTATGTTCATTAGTACATTATAGTACATGATTTCATTACATTTCATGCTATGTATGTCCATTGTGTGCATACTTAGTACATTGTTTTACATTACATTTCTGCTATGTATGTTGACTGATAGCATTCTAGCACATTGATTTACATTACTTTTCTGCTTTGTATGTTAACTTAGCATATTTAGTACATTGTTTTACATTACAATTTGTTGCATATACTCATCCAGCATATGAACACATTATACTACATTTTGAACCGTTGTAACCTTTTGACTATGTGAACCGTCATAACCGTTTGATTATAGGAACCGTTTGTATCTGTGAACCGTTTGTATCTGTGAACCGTTTGTATCTGTGAACCGTGTGAACCGTATTTGACCATACATAAACATTTCTACAATTGTTAAACATTACTTTGGTGGTTTGGTTTGATTAAGTGATTAAGTAACAATGCGTGTGTAATATGATACAAGCATGGTGGATACGCCGCTGGTACTTCCTATATATAAGTGTTTGTATGGTATTACATATCGTAGCGTTGTTTGAATCATTTCAGTTTGAGACATATAACATTTTATACAAAAAAACATACTTTTCACAAGACATTGATTTACAAACCACTTATCTTATACAAACTTATTTTACAATGGTTATTCATTTAACCATACATTATTCTCTTATTTATACATATCATCTGATCTTATCGTTTTTCAAATGATTTACAAAACAAAGCAAATTACAAGGTTCATGACTAAACATATTCTCAAACATAAGTCATGAAACCTATTTTCACAAAACCTATGTATCTCACAGGCATTTTTATGCTGACGTACCTATTTTCACATGTGTTTTTCAGGAGCTGTTGCATAAGATGATCAAGATACACATAGGCAGACTTGGGCTTTAGTGACAATAAAAGATGCAAGACTAGTTAATTATGTTGTATTTCCTTGTTTGTTAAGACATTGTAACACTTTTAATCAATAAAACGAAACTTCAATTGCCATGGATTTGAAACAATTAATTCTGTTACAACACTCCCCGACATTTCCGCCACGTTTTGTATGTTCTACGTGGTCGGGGTGTGACATGTCACATCACCTTTTGTCTGAAAATCAACCCTAAACATCCCGTTTTAGCCTTTGGGTGTGTGGAAATAAAAAGTGAGTGTGTGAATATCATGATCCTATTTTAATGATAAAAACTGCAACCAAACTTGTTCGCTTTGTTTTTATTTATTTGTATGTTTAATAGTTGCCGTTTTTGCAACCGTGTTTTATGTTAATTTAGTTTACTTTTTTTGTTTTTGTTATTATTTGCAACTGGAATATCTTTTTTGTATTAATATAAGAGTAAATTACAAGTTTTGTCATTTATGTTTACATCAAATTGCAGGCGCTGTCCTTTTGGCTAAAAGTTTACAGGCGGTGTCCTTAACCTTTCAAAATTTTACACGTTTTGTCATTTAGGCCAAACCTGGTTAGAAATCTTAGTTAAAAACTGTCATGTGCAATGCACATGAGGGTAAAATGGTAATTTCCCTTTCAACCCTTTCAAACTCAACACTCATTCCACATCAATCCTCTGTGTAATCAATTCTAGGGTTCAACCAAATCTTCCCCAAATTTCTAGGGTTCAACCGTCCACATCAATCCTCTGTGTAATCAATTCCAAGGTTTAGCTGATTGAAGAATTTGCACTTTTCCTTCATTTATATAATCAATTCTTTGAGGATGTTAACATCATCCTCTGTATAATCAATCCTCTACCAAAGGTGAAAGAGCTTGTTTGGCATGTGGAGATCAAAAAGGTGAACTCGTTATCTTTGCTTTTAAATATTGCTGCTTATAGCTCATGCTCCTTAAATGTCTAATTTCTGGTCTTTTGTTGTGTGCAGGTCAATGAGTTCAAATCGACTGAGAAGTTCAAAATCTTCAATACCAACAACTTGTGAGTCATACTCATACAACTGTGAACATCTTTCATGTAGAAAGTGATTATTATCTATTAACTGTTTGAATTCCATGTAGGTGAACTTGAATGCCATTAAATGGCTTGTGCAAGTGGATGCATTTAAGATGGAGATCATTCCAAATCCAAAGGTGCATGCTTCATCTTCTCCGTACATTCTTTGAACAATTTACACCATTGATGATTTTTTAAGTGACGAATATCATCCGGATTACAGGAAGTCAACGAAGTTAAAGTTCTTCAGCTAGAAACAGCTGCCGGTGCTGTAAATTCTTCAATCAGCTAAACCCTAGAATTGATTACATAGATGATTGATGTGGACGGTTGAACCCTAGAAATTTGGGGAAGATGATAGAGTGATTGTTGGGTTTGAAAGGGTTGAGAGCGAAATTGCCATTTTACCCTCATGTGCATTGCACATGAATGTTTTTTACTAAGATTTCTAACCAGGTTTGGCCTAAAAGACAAAACGTGCAAGATTTTGAAAGGTTAAGGACATCGCCTGTAAACTTTTGGCCAAAAGGACAGCGCCTGCAATTTGATGTAAAAATAAAGGACAAAACTTGTAATTTACTCTTAATATAATTCACGACCAGCAACCAAATCATTTTTGGTAGCTAGGCTTTCAATCATTTTGTTTTGTTTGCTATGTTTGCGCCAAATTATATTTCCTTTTGATTTTACGTTAAGTTTTAGTGAGTTTTTACGCTCGGTTTGTTGTATTATTACTACCAGTCTTGTAAAAGTTGGATTCAAAGGCCGAGTACTCGGCGACTACTCGGTACTCGGAACCTTACCTTGGAGAGTTACTACAAGTCGGCCTTTATAAGTCGGAGGCGGTCAAACTCAACCTACTCGGCGACTACTCGGAATACATGGCCAACTACTCGGAAAACTCGAACAAATACTTGATGGGAACGTTGGAATACTCAACGACTACTCGGGTTACTCAGTCAACTACTCGGCCTACTCGGTGATTACTCGGGATTATGCTAATTTTGACATGAGTTATGCAAATTTTGACATGAATAATGATAGTTTCGACAAGAATTGCGCTTATTTTGACACATAAAATATCCAAAAATTAATTTCTTTATATTTAACATGTCCACAACCCGCTTGCTGTCACACCCCAACCAATGGCTGAATCATCGGAGTGGGACGAAAACGAGATTGCAAGAGACTTCATAACACTGTTGGTAACAATATTTAATTCAAACCGTTTTCATTTCATAAATCAAATTGTCAAACATTACATAGAATTTCAAATAACAACAAGTTCAACGGAAATACATAACAATAAGAACAAAATTGATACAACATTTTAACCTAAGACGTCTAAATGTGTATCTAGGCATCATTGCTACTTCGTTTCATGGCATCGTCATCCTCAACCTGTAATATGTTTAAAATAAAGTTCAATGCAAAAGCAAAGGCGAGTATACAAGTTTAAGTATAAGTATAAGTATAAAAGTTTAAAAACGAATCCACATGGCAACTTAGGTTATTCAAGATCAACATATCATGGCATGCAATATTTCTAGTCAACCCCCTGTTTACGCAATAAAGAATGAAATTTAACATGACCTCTCGTTCATGGGTGGTGCGTTACTCCTATAGCGCTATACATGTTAAATGGAGGCTCGTATAAAGCTAATGACTATTGTATCACATAAGAATCACCCCCAAGTATATGTATCAAGTATAACAACATAGCATTCATGTATTTGGATTGTTTTGTGCATGCATAAAGATTAAAGTTTGGGTGTAGTTTTATAATTTAACATGTTACACCCAAAAAGTGGTAAGCGTAAAAGGGGGTTCGAGTATACTCACGATTTTGCAAGCTTTCCACTTGTGAATCCACGAGAGAGTTGTTGTTATGGGAGGTTGGAACACCAAGTCCTTCTACACGAAGAAACAAAGGCGTATGAGTATTGGAGTATAACGATGGAGTAGGATTTCGGAGTTTTAAAAACGTATGAACATAAACATATGAAAGTAATCATCTTTAACACATAATGTTTTAGATGATGTAACCAAACACTTTGACAAGTGACCACTAGTTCATCATCAAAGGTTTGATTATTTAGGTAATATATAGGTTATGTAATATATCAATATGTCCAATAGTTCGAGCATGAGGTAGGAGGATGAATCCTCCATTTAGGAACCTCTTTTGTATCATATAATTCAAGCATGAGGTAGGAAGAACAAGTCTTCTGTGACAACCCTCACAATTACAGGTATCCGTACAATTAATTAATATTTAATTTGTGCTTAATGACTGTGCTTGATTACAACTGCAATTAAACTGCTTTCGGATTTCTGTTACATACATACATATGCATCACACTTCATACCGTCACTCCATTTATTACACACAAACTTTAGTGACAAACTTGATGCACAAAGTTGAGCGGGTAACCCAGAGACATGCTGACAATGCCAGCACCTAGACAGACAATGTTTTTGAGGCCAGTATGAGCCAGAGATAGAATACTACACTAGTAGGGAGTGTAGGGAAGTGAGGATCATAAAACTGCGTCACTAGGTGATAGTTATTGGGCCGGGAAGTGCCTAAAACACACTTTAAATGCAGAATTTTGCACTAAATAACAAAATTCAGCATTTAATGATGCTAGTAAAGTGCAAAAACTTGGCAAAATAGTCCTAGATACTTTCCAAAGTGTTGGGAATTAAATGTGTCACATAAAGTAACATAAAAGACACCTTATGGATTAATTTAGCACTTTAACGGACAACACCCAACCGAACAACCGGACTTTACCCGGAACACAAAAACATTGTCAAACACATTGTTTTTATTTTTCTGAGCTAGTTAGGGTCCCCGAACACCCTAACACACTAAATATTAATAACACTCTGATGTGTGGTAAAATACACATATTTGTCCCGTGTAAAATGTATAATTATTGTATAGTTATTATTTGTTTTATTTAGTTTTTAGTATTATATTATATTATTTTGTGTTTTGGCAGGTACTGGTGCAAATGGAGTGAAAATGAGTAATAATTAAATAACTAGCCAGTTGAGTTGAGTAGACCGCTAGTGACCGAAGGAAATTCGCCGCTATTTTCTGTGAGTGGGTCAATGCCACTATCTCTATTTTATAAGTCAAGGGACCTAAATATCCAATATGTGAAGGTGAAAAATTAAATGTGACATCTATTAAAAGGTGAGGGACCAAAAGTGAATAAAATGGTGAAAGTTGAATTAATGTTTCTAAGATGTCACAACAAAAAAGAAAGATGCAACAAATTCATGTTGACCGAATTATGAATACTAGAGGTGCACAAAATAACCGGTTAATTAACCGTAACCGGTTATTAACCGAAACCGTAACCGGTTAATAACTGATTTAGGAATAACCGGTCCAGCCGGTTATTTAACCGTAGGTTAGTAACTGGTTACAAGTTTTTAGTA
>JARYGA010042336.1:0-68840 GCA_030545235.1 Helianthus tuberosus
TAAAACCTCTACTTACCGAACTTGCCAAAAACAAGCATAAACTATAAACTCATGAACTTGAAAATTTATAAAAGTATGTAGTAACTTACTAGCATACTTAGTAAGTTTTGTTACCTTTTAAAATGTGATTTATTCTTTAAAAACTTTATTTTTAAAGACTTTAAGTGTTTACAACTTCCACCATATTTTCTAAAAATATTTCTTCATGAAAGTTTCTAGTTACACAAGTGTTTCTACACTTGTTTATCCACCAAGAATGTGATTAGTTTTTGTAAGGTCCAATATTTAATGAAACTAATATTTTTAACTTGGTTCTTTTGAAAAACCACTCATGGATCTTTAGATCTACATGATTATAACTTACTTTGACCTTTATTTTTCAAGAAAACACCCATTTATTCAAGTTCATAGTTTATGTGTGGATGATTCCATCATCCTACATCATTCTTACTTTCTCATCTTGCTAAATCATGTTTTTAAATCATGATTTAGCAAGACCATATGATGATCCATCAACTACACAAGCAAAAACAACCAACAATCATCATAACACATGAATATCATAATTTCTTCATCTTTTAACCATACTTTTGTCACCAATTAGTTTATGTTCTATACTTCTTCACAAGATTCATTAGAGTTCTTATCATTTTGATCATTAAACATTATTAACCACTTAAACAAGATGTAAAAAGCAAAGATCTAAGTTCTTACCACTAGTTCAAGACTAGGGAAGTTCAAGTGTAGAAAAGTGGTGGATAAAAGAAGATGAGAGTGGTCCTTCAACTTCCGAACACACCGAGCTTCGTTGTATGGTCTCTAGCACCCTTGGATCACTAGAGATTGCTTGGAATGGAACTTGATGATGGTGATAATGGTGGTGGTGCTCTCGGCCGAGCAAGAAGAGAGAAGGAGAGAGTGTTGTTGGTTGATTGTGAATGGAGTGTTAGAATGATCATTACCTAGTGGTTTAAATAGAAGTATTCAACAACTATGGTCCATTAGTTAACATGTTCCCTTAGTACCATGCATTTCTAATAAACTAATCAAGAAATTAAGTGGGTGTGTCCCACTTTCACAACCGGTTTCGAGGGGGGGGGGGTATAGGGTTGGTTTCCAATGTTATAGTTACTAACTAGTTAGATTTCAATGTTAAGTTAGTGGTTTATTATGTGTGGTTAATTATATAGTGTGTTAGGGTGTTCGGGGACCCTAACTAGCTCAGAAAAGTAAAAACAATGTGTTTGTCAATATTTTTGTGTTCCGGGTAATGTCCGGTTGTTCGGTTGGGTGTTGTTTCGTTAAAGTGCTTAATTAATCCATAAGGTGTCTTTTATATATATTTTTGTAACATTTTTAATTCTCAACACTCAGGAAAGCATACCGGACTATTTAGTAACTTTTATGTACACTACTAGTATGTTAACAAGCACATGTAAGTATAACACAGAAATCAGAAAGCAGTTAAATGATTCAGCACAGTCATCAAGCACTTTAATTATCATTTGTAAATTGTACGGATACATGGAATTATGAGGGTTGTCACATTTACCATCTACTCCTGCATATCTTCCTTTCTCCATTAATGTCCATGGAGACAAATCCACCAACGAACGAGTTAATGTCGCCGGGTCATCTGCTCCCCCAACAGGTTCATTACCAGTGACTTTCCTACTGACGAGGAATTAAATGCTCAAGGTTTGTCTCTCTATCTAACTTAACGCACTCGTATATATGTTTTTTTTATTTGACATTTTTTTAATGGAATAATCCAAATATACTGGTCAATGTTCACATGTACCATTCGAAGCTTCTGGATACACTAACATGCCGGTTGATGGTGCTGGATCATCTCAAGTCCCTGTTAGATCACCAGATTTTCTGATCTCCAATAAGTTCATTAGCAGCGATTTCCCTACTGACGAGGTTATGGATAATGATCAAGGTTTGTTTTTCTATATACATGTTACACTCGTTTTATTTTTTTTCTTTCCCAAATATGGCATAATGCAAACATATGGCATAATGTTCACATGTAGCATCCGAAGATTCTGGCTACCCTAATATGCCGGGTGCTGGTTCTTTTTGTTTTGAAGTAACACATGTTACAATTGCTTATTGTTTTGAAGTAACAGTAAAGATATCTTTTTTCATTGTTACTTAAAAACAATAGGTAGTTGTAACATGTGTTACATGTGTAACACGCATTTTCCAATGGTTGTTTTTGTTTAGGTAAGCTACTTTTTGGAAGTTGATTGGTGAAGCTCAGTATGTTCTTCGTTACTTAGTTTAACATATGTACGTTTCATGTGAAACATAAACAATATCCCGCTCGTGTTTCAACATGTATTTTGGTTGTAATTTGACAATGGCATGATTGCCCTTAACATGTTTTAATAGATGTGTATATTCTTGTGTATGGTACCACTTTTATATGTTACCTTTACCACTTTTTATGTTTAACGATCTATTTTTTTTAAAGGGTGCACCCCTGTAACCAATTCAGTAACCAATCAAACCATCATGTATTACTTGTGTTACACACTGCTTTTATTCGTTTAATTCGATCATATTAGATGACAATGATGCCCATGTGTTGCATATACTATTGTAACGTGTGTAACAAATCACATGTACTAGCATGTTTGGATGTATACACGTTACATATACTAAGTGTTTTATATATACCAAGTGTGTTTCATACACACATGTAACATGTGTATGCCTTTGTGGTGTATATACTCGTGTTACATCTATACGTATGTTATTCACCATATATGTGCCTTGTTTTTTATTCACTACATCGTATGTAAGACATGTTACTTACATGTTCCACCGTGTACTGCATATACTTACGTAAGATGTGTAACACATGTTACAATTGCTTATTGTTTTCAAGTAACAGTAAAGGTATGTACCTTGTTTTCTACTTCATCCTGTGTAACACACGTTACACTTGTTAATGAGTAACACAGGTTACAATTGAAACAGTATGTTCACTACCCAATGCTCGTCTACTACTTTTCTTACAATTGGTAACTAATAACACATGTTAACTAATAACACATGTTAACTGATAAGTGGTAACCAAATACATTTCCCACCATAACTGTTTAAAATAAACAAAATTCGTGGTGACTATGATAGTTACAACATATTACAAAGAATACCAGAATGGTCATATTGTATTTTGGGTTATGGCCATAATTTAAAATAAACAAAATTCGTGGTGACTACGATAGTTACAAAAAACAAATCCCATTTCTTTTACTGCCATTCTTTGTTCGAACGACAACACGTTAATGCATCGGGCCAGTTGGATTGGCGATGATCTCGTTCTAATCCCCGGCCAATTATCACACTTCGACTTTTTCCTCAACCTATACATGACCTCCCCTTCAGCTTCTTCTCTTTCTTCATCCCATTCATCGTCTGTTTCTTCGTCTACTTTCTTTCGCTTTTTCGGTATCTTACCAGTTTGCGATCTTGTTACTCTCTTTGTTGCTGCAAATAAAATAGGTTTAACACATGTTATTTAATTTCATAAAAATAAAACAGGTTACCTAATCTGTTTTTGATAAAATAAAGTAAGGTTTAACATATGTTACCTATTTTTATAAAAATAAGTTTAATACTTGTTAGATAACTTGGAAAAATATGAGAGCTTAACACATGTTAACTAATATGATAAAAATAATACAGGTTTAACACATGTTACATAATTTGATAAAAATAAGACAGGTGTAACACATGTTACACTAACATGTTTACCTAATAGGAGAGGTTTAACACATAGTAATAAGACAGGTTTAACACAAGTTACATCATTTGATAAAAATGAGACAGGTTTAACACATGTTACACTAATGTGTTTACCTAATCAGGGAGGTTAACACATGGTAACTTAATAAGAAGGTTTAACACATGTTACGCTAATATGTTTATATTCTTTTGTGTCTGTTGACTTGTACCCTAATATCAGACAGGTTTAACACATGTTACGCTAATATATTTTGAGACAACTCGTATTTCAAACCTTTCGTTGTGCATTGATGTAACTTGTTTGAACAATATGTGATTACGTGATATGCGATTTTAATGGAATGTTTGTTATGTGATTATGTGTGTAATGTAATGCATGTATATAATGTAGTCGCACAACAAGAATCCGATCGCATAAGCCTTTAGGCTTTTGCTTCACACCCTTCTCGGCCTACACTTCTTGTACTCGAAACCAAAAGGGCAGCCCATGATGGGTTCAGCCCACTCCCTTTGCACGTATAACCCATGAGGAGGGTGTATACTCCTCATTATTTGCAAATCACACAACACACACAAACCCTAGTTCTCTCCTCCCTCTCTCTCGAAGCCGACGGCATCACACCCCTCTTCCTCAAAGCTTTCTTGATTCGGATCATCCTTGTTCTACCTTCTAACCAGTTAGTGTTTCATGATTATTGTTTTGTTAGATGATATGGTGATTTACATGTTTCCACACAATGATATGGGGATGATATATGATTGATTATAATATAAACTGTTAAGATTGTTCATGTAGATCGATTCACTTGTGTGGTAGGTTTAGATTAATATAGAGTTGATAATCATGTGATGTTGATGATGATCTGGAACCGGATGTATGATAATCGGCTGTGATATGTTCATTTTCGGATGATTTGTGGGGATTGTTATGTTAGGATACATGCTAGTGATCAAGAACATGAGCCGTGTTATATGTTTAAGTGTTATGATTGTTGTTTATGTTTTGTACATGATTAGGATTCATAAGAATGTGATGTTGAAACTCTAATTTGATCGATTTTGGTATGATTGGAAACTGTTAATTTGATCAAGCGAATTAATTGGAATTAGTAACTGACTTGCATGATTTAAGGAGATGTATTATGAGTCGCACAAGTTTGTCGGTCGCACAAGATCAGATCGCACAAGATCTGATCTGATCGTACAAGCCCCCGTCGCACAAGTGCAGTCGCACAAGCTAGGTACAACCAATAGAGCACAGAGTACTGTTTAGTTATGCATGATCGCACAAGCCGATGTGGATCGCACAAGATGGTGCTGATCGCACAAGCCTTGGGCCACACACAACTGTTCAGACCTTGTTATGATATTGGGCCACACGACCCAACTCAGTCGCACAAGACTAGATGGACCGCACAAGTTGGTTTCTGGTTATTTGTTTGGGCCGTGTACATGTTTGGTTGCTTATGTTATTTGGGCCGGGTATTTTTTAATCACACAACCTATTGTGAGTCGCACAAGTTGTGCTGGACGCACAACAGGTTGGGCCGGAAACTTTTGGGCTTCATTAGTAAATCACACAAATGGTTCTGCCCAAACCATTTGGGTCGCACAAGTTGAACTTTGGGTTTATTTAACTGACCTGTTTAACATGTTCTATGTGTATGCCATGTATGCCAGGACCATTACATGTTCTTGATTTGCTAAATCTGTGTAAACATACGTGCACTACTTGAACCTAGACCTGACTTGTATGGTAACCATGTTAGGACGTGGTTGACCACTAGCAGCTCAATTGACCTTTTGTGTATCTGCCGAGCAAACCGAGGTGAGTTCACACTTTCCACAAGGCATGGGATTCCCAAGGGTTGGGAATGGGTAAAGGATTTGAACTGAAACTGTGTGATCTCCTAGTTTGGAACACGTACACACCCTCTATATTGAAGGGTGACAACATGTTATATGGATCTAATCGGAACCTGGGTGATCTCCTGGATTGGGAACACTGTTGGATCGTTGTTTGACCCTATTGAGTCGTTCCGAAGAGTTTTACATCCAGTTTAAAGGCGGAATCAGTAAACCGGACACGAATACAGCTTGTAATCTTTAATCTGTCAATTATATTGCTTTTAACACTGTTTACAACCTGACAGAAAACCGGCAGCACTTCGTTACACTTTCAGAAGTCGCGTACCAAGTAAATGACAAGTGCCCTATTTATAATGATGAAGATTTCGCTTGAAGGTAACCAGATCTGGTTCAAGCGAAATCTAATGAGTGTGATTTCGCTTGAACTGGTCTGAAGTTCACTTGAAGCGAAATCTTTCATTTTACAATATCTCGAATCTCGTGCACTAGATATCTTATCCTATCTCATGATACAAGACGAAGTCAATAGACGTAGTGCACTAACAGACTGCCCCTCGAATATTGACGTAGTCTTTAGTGACTAATCTCTGTTATGACACCTTCTTCAGTCTTGATCATTCTGCCTTCTCATTCAGATTGTAACATTTTAAGCATCCATCACTTCTCTTTTCTAATATCAACAACTTTATCATCAGCAGGCTCCCCCTTTCGTCAAGCTTCTGTGCTTTTAGGGATCGACACCTCTCTTTTCAGCTACAAGCTCCTCCTATCTTTCAGCTTGTCTTCAGACTCCCCCTTAGACTCTGCTCTCGGGATCGTAATCTGGACTATCAACTTCAATTTCTCAAACATTTATGAGTAACAACATTTTGAATCTTCAATCAAACTCTCTAATTCACTTCCCCTATCAACATACTGTATAGATTTAGCAGTGTTAAAAAAATCCAACTCCCTCACAGTTTATCATCCAAGTCCAACCTAATGACCTTGGAGATATCACAAACTGTTTTTGAAATTTTTGATTTTAAATTCAAGTTTCAAATTAATGAACTTGTTTTATTTTCAGAAACACAATCAGCTTACTTAGATTTTGAAACTCAGCACTCAAACATCAGTTGTCGAAAATAAAACAGAATCAAAATCTTTTTGTATTTTCTGAAAACATAAAGCAGTAAAGAAATATGTACAAACATATTTACAGACAATATTTTTGTTTTGAGTATGCGTCAGAGGATCATATCAATTTATGACAAGTCACAAGTACCGTTAAGCTACATTTCATACTCAGACTTAAACAATTTACCTCGATTGTCGATATACTGATCCATCTTAAATTCTCACACAAATTTCAATTTACTCAGGATACGATTTAGATGAATTAAGAACTTAGATCATTCATGTGTCCCACCTCTTGAATATACTCCCATATCCAGAATCCCAATAATCAGTCTTACAGGTGAGAATACTACAATGATATTTGTATATAATTTAGGTGTGCGAGGGCCGAGGGATCTCAGATCGATACTTCCGTATACGCAAAGAGATATCAGCTTCGACTTTTCAGTGTGTCCCCTTTAGAGGATCTTTTTGCTTACAACAGCAGCATTTATCAATTTTATTGTTTCAGCATGCTGAGGGTTTAATGCTGTGTTTCAAGCATTGCAGCAAGTATTAGCCAGGGACTAGGTCAGAACTACCGTTCAGCAGAAGTCCCGGAATAATACCCCAGATATCATAGAGTATAAAGACCTAGTATATCAGATTACGAGACCTTTCAAATGAGATTTCAGGGGTTACCTATATATCCAAGTAGTGTTCCCCACGAATTCACCAGTTTAAATTTTAGGTTTATATCCCGAATAAATCTACTAAATGTGTAAAAACCTATCGACACATCATCAGTAAGATTGTTTAACTCTTTTATACTTTCCATTTCTTTAGCGTACTGTAACTGTCTACTGATGTACTATCATTTCCTCTTTTTACGCAAAACTCAATTTTTTGAATTTTATCATGTTTTTGACTTTTTTTTTTCAAATTTTCAAATGTTTTTGTATTTTCTAATGACAATTTTTCTCCCCCTAAAATGCAAAACCATTAAAAGAAAAATTTGACAACCAACACTGATAGCTTTGTCTCTCCATCCATTTTCTGCTTCAAGCGCTCTGATTTGCAGAAAATATAACGTACCCCCATGATTTACAACCCATTGATCTTAACAGTTTGAAAACCGTTTTTCAATCTGATGAAAGTAATCATGTTTGTTCAGCCGTGAGGGTTTCGGCGTATTCAATCAACATACAATCCAAACAACATTAAAAACAAACATATTTTTGGTTTTTCAAATTTTAACAAACTAAAAACATATTTTTGGTTTTTAATTTTTCAAGTTTTTAGGGTTTTGAAAATATTGTTTATTTATATACAGAAAATACTCAAACTAAACTCCCTGTTCAACCAAAACAGGATCCAGCAACCTCTTCCTGTGCCAGGTTGCTCCAACCTCCATTCTCACAATCTTTGAATTCCGTGAGCACCTGCACATTCAAACTTTATCAATCATTTGAACAATTTAGCCCAGGTCTGTTGGACCTTAGGCATTTCAATACAATAATCATTCAATTTTGGAAACTCTTTGTCATTTAAAACTTGTTCAATTTTGACTTCAACTTTCTCATCTTTTACCATCATCACTTGTTTCTTAGCACTCCACATTTGACCTTTCGGAGTACCTCTTTTGTAAAAATTTGTCTCTTTTTGAACCTTTTGATTTTGAACAACATTTTTCGGTTTCCAAAACTCTTGAGGTTTTGTCATATCAACAGATTTTCTCCAACTCTGTGTTGTTCTCAATCTGGGTGTGTGAGAATTCCAGGTCTGTCTTGAATCTAACCTGTTCGGGTTTGATTTCCAATTTTGATTTGAAACAAACTTGTTTGTATTGTACCTCCAAGTTTGTTTCGAATCAAATCTGGTTGACCTTGATTTCACATCCTCAGATTTCTGTTTTTCAACATCAACAGGCTTTGGATTTGGACACTTTCGTGCAATATGTCCAATCTGATCACATTTAAAGCACACTTTCTTTGAAATATCCTTGGCCTGTTGTTGTTTCTTTTTCATAGCATCAAACTCTTCATTAGACTGTTGTCCAAATTTGAGTTTTTCCTCTTCTTTCAAGCTTTTTCCTTGAACAAAATTCATCTTTTGTTGCAAATCCTGTTTTTCACTTTGATTCCAATTCCGTTTCTTTTTATAACCCAAACCAGCCTTCATGTTTTTCTTCTTAAAACCAGGTTTGTTATAAAAAGATTTATGACCTTTGCCAGCAAACTTTTGAATCTCAGACTTCTCAATCTCAACCATTTTGAAAACTTTATCGACCTTCTCTGAAATCACATTCTGAATCGGGAATACAACATCTAAGAATAATTTGTCCGATCCAATCATGGTATAAACCAGTCCTTTTGAATCATCATTCAAACTTTTCTCGGATTTTGTGTTTTTCAGATAACCATCATGAAGATTTCCTTCATCTTCATCCTGTGATTCAGACTTACCTTTTGTAGACTCATCTTTCAAAACGCTTTCAACAACCTTACTTACCACCTCTGAATCATTAGCATCATCAGATTTGGAGTAAGTCACATCGATACTTTCAGGTAACTGGTCAGCTATGTTCAAACCCTTTGCCACCTTTTCCTCATCATAAAAAGTATAATTGTTTCTCAATGGTGGTGGTACCTGATGAAATTCTGAACCAATACCCTTTTTGCAATTTTCAGTATCTTTGTCATCTGGTGTGATGTTGAAAATGCGTTCAAGAATGTACGAAGAGTTATGATAACTTTGAAGTTTTGTAACAACCTTTTCTTTTTCAGCCAAGACTTGTTTAAGATTTGCAATTTCATCAATACATTTGTTCAATTCAATTTGCTTTTCTTTAAACCTTCTTTCATACATTTCTTTAGTTGTTAAAGTTTCAGACAGTCTTTGATCAAAACTTTTGACTTGGCTCTTCAAAGTATCATAAGCTTCTTGTACTCTCTGACTCGACCACTTTAAAGAATCATACTGTTTTTGTAAATCTTGAAATTTCGATTCTTTTTCAACACAATCGACACATTTTGTAGAACACAGTTGTCTATAAACATCATTATCCTTTTCAAGACCTTGACATTTCTGTGTCAAATTTTCAACTTTTAGTTTCAAAATTTCTTCTTTTTCAATCATTTCTTTACATTTTATCGTGAAACCATTTTCAAGTTTGTTTAAATCATTTTCTTTTGTTTTTATGATGTCATCTTTTTCAGTACAGGCTTTGCACATTTCTATGCAATTCCTGCACTTGTTTTCTTTTTCATCAACCATTTCAACATTATATAGATCAGAAGATTTTCTAACCTCAGTCTCATTCAGCACCGGTTCTTCTGATTCAGTTTTCTGATCGTTCTCATTTTCTTCTTTCTGAGCTTCTGCATTCTTCTGTTCTTCTTCAGCTTTCTGTTCCTCTCCAGCAAGCTTTGCAACAGTCTTCACTTCTTCAATCATCTTCTTCAGTTCTTCTTCTTTTCTCTTCTTCGTCTCTACCACCTTCGGTAAACTTTCTTCAAAAACTTCTCTTAACTTGATCATCAAATTTGGCAAATAACTTTTATCAGAAAGCCTTCTTGTGTTGTAAGTGCCTTCACTTGGAAACACATCGGTTACAGCATCAAAATCCACTTTTGATGGATCAACTACTGGATTACCATGTGGATCCATGTAACACTATAACTCTTCATTCCATCTATTGGCTCTTTGTGCTTCCTTAAATGGTTCATGCAGTTTGCCAATCTCCCATCTTGCACTGTCTCTTCTCCACCATCTATCATGATCATCATTTGCAACAAATGCATAACCAACTGCATCTTCTTCAGGTAGAACCTCTTGACTCCAGTCATACCCTTCATCTTCGTATATAACTGCAAGAGCCCTTGATTTTTCTTCTGGTTGCTTTAATCTTGGTGGCTCAGACTTGTTCTGATGGTATATCGCCTTTCTGTAGTAATCTTCATTGAATGGATTTTCAGAATCATCAGCAGCATACGCATTTCGACACTCGCGCTTAAAGTGACCTCTTTGTTTGCATTTGAAACATGTCACCTTGGATTTATCAAATCCCAATTTGGTAGATGGTCCACCAATTGACTTTCTCCCCGTTATCTCCATGAACCTCTGTGCTCTACGAACCGCACTGGCCATGCACCATCTGATATCCATTAGTTCCATTTCTTCGGGGTCTAATTGATCGTAATCTTCTTTTGTCAAATTGGTATTGCCAATCTTCCCTGCAACGAGGCTTTCATACGATTCAAGTACAGATGCCAAGAAAACCATCTGTTGTTTTGCCGATTCTTCGCTGAAATTCTGCCCATTCTTCATATCCACTACGATATTACACTGAAACAACTTCTTTGAAGCAGATTGATCAGAAGTTGTTGAAGAAGATCCACTGTGAAAACCACTGTGAAAACTTTCATTGTTTACTGGAATTGAACTTTCTGCAGAAAAAGCTGTTTTTGGAGACCCAGCCTGCGGTACTCTGTAGTAAAGCTCTACATTCTGCTGATAAGCTGGATTATTGACTTTAGATCTCTTTATCTCCAGCTCATGACTTTCAAGCTTTTCAATCAGCATATCCAATTTCAAATCTTCAGGTTTGATTGTATTTTTCACCATTAGAGCGAAATATTGCCACTCTTGATCATTTGGCAATGAATCAAACAATTTATCCACTAGCTCCTCTTCAGAAGGTAAGATTTGATGTCTGATCAGCTCCACTTTCAGATGTCCGAATCTCTCAATCATTTTACAAACAGATTCATTTTTCATACAATTGAATAAATCAAACTCTTTACGTAACAATTTCTTTTTGTTTTTAACAATTTCATTACTTCCTACACATTTTCTCTCTAACGCTTCCCACAAACTCTTTGAAGTCTTTTCTTGTTCGAGCAATGAAATAATATCCTCTCTTACTGACTGTTTGATCAATGTTATCATTCTATGTTCAGCCACAACATTTTTTATATCTTTTTCTGAAAAATCTTTTGCAGCTATTAACTCTCCTCCTTCTTTTACTGGTGCAACATATTCATCTGTCAGTTTTAACCAGCTTTCAGTAGCAAAAGCTTTTACCCAACCCTCAAATCTGTTTTTCCACCAATTATAATCTTCAACTTTCATTAGCTTTGGTGGCTTCTGTTGGCTTCCGTACATATTCTCAAACTTCAAATTCTCCGAAATCTCTTTTGAATATTCTTTCATCTCAGATCTTCTATCTGACGATTCAGAAGTGAATGCGTACATGTCGCTAAACGGGTTTATGAAATTATCATCCATCGTGAGCGTACCTGACAGAAACAATCAAACACTTAGAAATTTTCAAAAATATGAAAATTCAGCAACTTCAAGCGAAATTCTTGAAGTATATACAGCTTCAAGCGAAAACAATTCAATATAACACTATTCAAGCGAAATCAATAACAATCTATTTCGCTTCAACTTCAAGCGAACCAATCTGATTCAAGCGAAATCCACTATTTCGCTTCAGAAAGTCTTCAAGAGAAATCCAGCAATACTATTTCGCTTCAGCAGTTTTTCAAGCGAAATCGTCCAAAAAGTAGATCTGAAACGAAATCAACCTATATCCTTCGAAACCTTTCAAGCGAAATCATGTTTTAGGTCAATTTTAATGAGTTTTAATCTGAATTTATGTCCGAAACTTTGTAGGGTTTGTTAAAACTACGTTTTACACGTTATACTCGAAAATCAGTCCATTTCATCCGTTGGAACTAGTTCAGATCTGAAAAATATGAAAAAGAATGAGTAGAAATGAGAGAAATCGGTAGAATCAAGCTGTAGTAGTATGAACTCCTCGTCCTGAGCTCTGATACCACTTGTTGGATCGTTGTTTGACCCTATTGAGTCGTTCCGAAGAGTTTTACATCCAGTTTAAAGGCGGAATCAGTAAACCGGACACGAATACAGCTTGTAATCTTTAATCTGTCAATTATATTGCTTTTAACACTGTTTACAACCTGACAGAAAACCGGCAGCACTTCGTTACACTTTCAGAAGTCGCGTACCAAGTAAATGACAAGTGCCCTATTTATAATGATGAAGATTTCGCTTGAAGGTAACCAGATCTGGTTCAAGCGAAATCTAATGAGTGTGATTTCGCTTGAACTGGTCTGAAGTTCACTTGAAGCGAAATCTTTCATTTTACAATATCTCGAATCTCGTGCACTAGATATCTTATCCTATCTCATGATACAAGACGAAGTCAATAGACGTAGTGCACTAACAAACACGTACACACCCTCTTAACTGAAGGGTGACAACACTGATACTAGACCAAAAACTCTATCATGAAGTCCCTCATTTTATATCGACTTAATCGCCGGGCTAATGGCGAGTGGGTCATTAGTTAGATAGCGCTATTTAGGTTTGACAAGCCTCACACCGTGCCGCAGAATACGGGCGTGAACTAATGGATCTGGGCACTAGTCAATGATGATAGACATTGACGTCAGAGCACCAACTTACTTTAGTCAGTGGTCGATATGGTAACGGGTCTAGTGGTTCACATGGGGAAGCCCCCACTGGTTATGGATATGTTTGGGAAACAAGGAAACTGGTTAACTTATGGTTTACAAATGAACTTATGGTTTTTGAAACAACACATAAATGAACACCAACTGTGTCACACCCCTTTCTGCGGCGGAAGCACGAGGTGTGATCATGAAAGGTTCTCATTGCATACGAAAGGTAAACATACTACATGCTCATAAAATAACTTCAAAATGCCAAACATTACATAACTGAAAACATGGTTTAAGAGTTTACATCACAAGACAGCATTTTGTCTGATAAGTTTACAACTTTATTCAACGATAAACATAACGACATCCTGATAAGTTTACAACTTTATTCAACGATAAACATAATGACATCCGAGAGCATGAGTAAGACCGAGAGCACATCCACTTTAGTTACCTGAAATACATGTGAGTTTTGGAAAAAACGTCAACATAATGTTGGTGTGAATTCATGCAGTATTTGTATTTCATGTTTGTATACTTTGTATGAAACATGGTATGTATTTCGTATAAATCGCGTATTTCTGTATCTCATGTAAGTCAAGTATGTCTGTATCTTATACAACTCAAGTATTCCTATATAAATCAAGTAATCTTGTATGTATTAAGGTTGTTAATGGGTTGCAAAGCCATTAACATGTGACACGACATAGGAAGCAACCAAACCTTAGGCATTTTCTAGTTGGCATATTCTGAGACACAAAAGCACTGCTTGGTACTCGTTCTCACCAAGAGTGAGGCTGCCCGACACCTATTAGATCTAACCTTTTGTTATGCGGTCTAGGTATATTGTTGATTAATAGTGCTTATGGTACCCTATTCGTGACACGATTTCTCGTATCATTTCTCAAAACGCATCATACTTGGTACTCGTTCTCACCAAGTGTGCTTCTTGTTATCATACCATTTGTAAACATTGTAATATTTGTAACATTTCTTTCACCCCCGAAGTTATAAAACTAAAAACAGTTAAAAGAAAAGGGGGAGCATGAACTCACAATTTTGCGTTCCTTGCGTCGTAAACTTCACCGGATTTGCTTAATTAACGTCGTGACCTATACGTGTTTTCTTAATGTTAGTCACTAGACTTGTATCGCACAAGTACAAGTCACTATCTTTTGTATACGTATTCTGGTGTTAAAAATAATTTATATTTTTAACTATGTGTCTTACTTATATTATTTTCTCAAAAATAAATATAAGTTTCTTGTATTTTGCACCCGAATTATGTACCTTGTATGTTGTATGTGTATTTTTGTTACAAAAAATTATGGCGAGCTTTATATTCGAAAAGCATAGTTTAGAACACACTAGCAAACATTTGTCTAGAAAATATTTACTAAGTGTTAGGATTTTCAGAAAATTTCATCATAGTCTCCTTTGTAAATGGAGGTGTCCATGCTAAGTAGCATATCATTTTCTTTAACATATAACATGTTAGATCATTCTCAAATAATCAACCCGACATTCTGACGTGCAAGATACTACTTTTGTCGTTTCAGTTTTAATATATATAAAACTGGACTGTTTTCGGACATTTTAATAAAATGGTTAACTTATTCCAATAATTCCCAAATTTTTACAGAATGTCTTATACGAATCAAATATTATTGTGTAAAAATATCGTGGTCCAGTTCATTATCAATATTTTATCGAAAATCATTTACCGAAGTGCGATCAGATTTGTTACTTTCTGACCGCAGCCTACGGAATAATTCGTTTAAAATTCATCGTAAGTCCGATTTACGAAATTCCAGCTGGAGAGTCACAACGACATCAGTGATCATCTACGGTATAAATTTCAGGGGCTGGTTCTACTCAGGTTTCAAGTTATGATGAAGAATGTAACACATGTTTTTGGCAGTAAAAATGCAGCTTGAGCTGCTGTCCAAAAACAGACCTTTAAAAATAGTAAACGACTTCGAAAAATTACGATTCCAGTGCCATTTGATCCGTTTTTCGAAAAATTACGATTCCAGTGCCATTTGATTCTGTTTTTCGATTTATTATGGTCTGTTTACAGCCATTTGAAGTTGGCTGAAAATGTAAATCAGCATGTTTCTTTATAGTTTAAACGTTACTAAATCGTATCAACAAATGTCCGAACAACGGGTTTATCAAGAAACCAACGATCAAATATCATGCATGATTTAACCAACCCTCATCCAACAAGATTTCATCTTCATGTCTCATTCTTATGTAAACATTATGCAAAGGTTTAAGTAAACTTTTAGGTTTAAGTTTCTTGTTTAGACTCTTGTAGTGTTCTTATGGATCTCAACATAATACAACTTCTAACTACACAAAGTGGACATAAACAAGAGTAAACCGAGACTTACTACTAGCATAAGGCTAGGGTAGAATCTAGTGAAGAGGATGATGAGGAATGGTGATGAAAAAGCTAGAAACCAAGCCCTTTTGAAGCTTCACAAGTGCAACCTCCTTGAATCACCTTCAAAGCTTGAATGGAACTTGAATAAAGGATGAAGATGGTGGTTTAGTGGTGGTGATGGGGGCAGTGGAAGTGAGCCGAGAGAGGGAGGGAGAGAGTGAAGTGAGGGAGTGAAATGATGAGTAGAAATGGTTGTGATCTTGCTCCATACTTAAAGAGATTACCTCTCATCTTATGGTTACTTCTACAAGCAACATCCATTAAACAATTACAACAAAATCAAGCCAAGATATATGAAGCATGGTGTGGAAATAGTGTGGGTCCACATGGGGACCGATTTCGGCTAAAGGGGGCGGGGTTGGATGTAACATTTGTAACTAATATGCAATGGATGGTTAGATTTCAAGTGTTGTGATAATATAGGTTAGTTAGTTGCTTTTTAGTGGGTGTAAGGGTGTTCGGGGATCACGACTAGCCAAGAAATAAATAAACAGTGTGTTTGGCAAAAATTTAGTGTTCCGGGTAATGTCCGGTTATTCGGTTGGATACTGTTCCGTTAAAGTGTTTAATTATTCCTTAAAGTGACTTTTATATATATTTTTGCAACACTTTCAATCCCCGACACCTAGGAAAGTATACAGGATCATTCTGATATATTTTTGCACTTCACTAGTATTTTAAAATGTTGAATTTTATTAATGAGTGCAGAATTTTGCACTTAAAGCGCGTTTCGGGTGCTTTTTAGTGCGTATTTTGGACTCTGGAAAGTCTATATGTTAACCCTTGTACGTACTCTTGGGTTTCAATGTATTCTAGTCATTGGACCTACACCTAGGCTCTAATTTTATTGTCTGACTGCTTTCTGCAGAGTTGTTGGCATATTATGTCTTACCGGTGAGTTTACTAGTATTTCTGACGCAACGCTCTCGTTAATGCATAAAGCAATATTTTGTAGTATTAAACGTGCATGAATTCACTTGTATAGTATGTAATCAGACAATGTTGACATTTAAGCACATAATTGCAGTCATTAAATAATGATTAAAGTGTACGGAAATTACCGGTTTGGTGCCAGTTGTCACAGTCTCCCCCCGTTAAAAGAATTTCGTCCCGAAATTCAGGCTGAACTAACACTCGCAGGAGTCTTCTTGAACAGGTGGGGATACTTTTCTTTGAACTGGTCTTCACATTCCCACGTGTACTCGGGTCCGTGCTTAGAGTTCCAACGTACTTTGACAAGTTTAACAGTGCTCCTCCTGGTCTTGTTGACTTTCCAGTCGGTAACCTCAACGGGTTGTTCTGTAAATCGGAGGGCGTCATCAATATGTACTTCATCCGCAAGGATGATCACGTCTTCTTGTGTTGGACTCTTCTTGAGGTTGGATACATGGAACGTATCATGTACTCCATTCAGTTCTTCCGGTAATTCCAACTTGTATGCCACGGTACCAATTCTTTCTAAGATTCTGAATGGTCCGATGTATCGTGGATTCAGCTTTCCACGTTTTCCAAATCTTACTACGCCCTTCCAAGGTGAGACTTTTAACAACACTTTGTCTCCCACCTCGAATTCTAAGGGTTTTCGTCTTTGGTCAGCGTAGCTCTTTTGTCGATCTCGAGCCGCCTTAATGCGCTCTCGGATCTGCATGATTTTGTCGGTTGTCTCTTGTATAAGTTCAGGACCAACCATACGTTTATCTCCAGCATCTGCCCAACATAAGGGCGATCGACACTTGCGGCCATACAGAGCTTCGAATGGTGCGGCTTTTATACTTGTATGATAACTGTTATTGTAGGAAAACTCAACTAAAGGTAGATGAGTATCCCAGCTGCCGCCTAGGTCCATGACACATGCGCGAAGCATATCTTCTAATGTTTGTATAGTCCATTCGCTCTGGCCGTCTGTTTATGGATGGAATGCCGTGCTTAGATCAAGTTGAGATCCAAAGGCTTCCTGAAAAGATTGCCAGATTCTTGAGACAAAGCGTCCATCTCTGTCTGAAATAATGGAGATAGGCACTCCATGACGTGCCACAATTTCCTTTAGGTATATCTCAGCAAGCTTTCCAGTGCTATCCTTCTCTCGGATTGGTAGGAAATGCGCAGACTTTGTTAGCCAATTGATTGTCACCCATATCATGTCGTGCCCTCTAGGGGTCCTGGGTAATTTCGTTATGAAGTCCATCGAGATATGCTCCCACTTCCACATGGGAATCTCTGGTTGTTGT
This sequence comes from Helianthus tuberosus, assembly GCA_030545235.1. Lineage (NCBI taxonomy): Eukaryota > Viridiplantae > Streptophyta > Magnoliopsida > Asterales > Asteraceae > Helianthus > Helianthus tuberosus. The sequence continues at coordinate 17,895 of JARYGA010042336.1, forward strand.
AGTAGGCCAGACGGTCTCTGATATTCAGCCTTAACCTTAGCACAGGTTAGGCACTTTCCAACATAGACAGCAACATCGCTTTTAAGTCTCGGCCACCAATAGTATTCCTTTAAGTCTTGATACATTTTGTCCGATCCTGGATGGATCGAGTATCTCGATTTATGCCCTTCATCAAGGATGACTTCTTGAATACCGCCATAGAGCGGAACCCAAATACGCTTCTTAAAGTATAAGGCTCCCTCTTCATTTGGCACCATATATTTCAACATACCTCGAAGATATTCAACTTTACGGTTTTCCATTTTAAGGGCTTCTTGTTGTGCATCACAAATACGTGCAGTGAGGTTCATTCGAATAGTCATTTCTAATGCCCGAACTCTTAGGGTCTTAACCCTTTCTTTTCGACTTAGCGCGTCTGCTACAACCTTTGCTTTTCCAGGATGGTACTTAATCTCACAGTCATAATCGTTTAGCAGCTCGACCCATCGTCGCTGACGCATGTTCAATTCCTTTTGATCAAATATGTGTTGTAGACTTTTGTGATCTGTGAAGATTGTACATCGAGTACCATAGAGATAGGGTCGCCAGATCTTCAAGGCGAATACCACTGCTCCCAGCTCCAGGTCGTGAGTGGTATAGTTTCTTTCATGTACCTTCAATTGTCTTGAAGCGTAAGCGATGACTTTTTGGCGTTGCATGAGCACGCAACCCAAACCTTGTCGTGAAGCGTCGCAGTATACCACGAAGTCTTCAGTGCCTTCAGGTAATGATAGTATCGGTGCATCGCATAGCTTGTTTTTAAGTAGCTGGAAGGCTTCTTCCTGCTTGTCACCCCAGTCGTACTTTTTGTCTTTCTGCGTAAGGGTAGTTAGCGGTTGAGCTATTTTTGAGAAATTCTCAATAAACCGTCGGTAATAGCCCGCTCAGCCCAAAAATTGTCGAACTTCAGTTGGGGTCTTGGGGGCTTCCCAATTCTTTATTGCTTCGATCTTGGCTGGGTCTACATGAATGCCCCTCTCGTTCACAACATGACCAAGAAATTGTACTTCGCGAATCCAAAATTCGCATTTTGAGAACTTTGCATAAAGTTTCTCCTTCTTCAGTAGTTCCAAGATGGTTCTGAGGTGTTGCTCATGTTCTTCTTTCGTTCGCGAGTAAATCAGGATATCATCGATAAATACAATCACGAATTTACCGAGATATGGTTTGCATACGCAGTTCATCAGATCCATATAGACCGCTGGTGCATTCGTCGGTCCGAATGGCATCACAAGAAACTCGTAGTGCCCATAACGCGTTTGGAATGCAGTCTTTGGTACGCTTTCTTCTTGTATCCTTAACTGATGGTATCCAGATCGAAGGTCGATCTTGGAATAGTAGCTTGATCCTTGTAACTGATCAAATAAGTCATCAATCCTCGGTAGAGGGTACCGATTCTTGATTGTGAGCTTGTTCAGTTCTTTGTAATCGATACACATCCGCAGAGTTCCATCCTTTTTCTTTACGAACAATACTGGGGCTCCCCAGGGTGAGAAGCTTGGCCTTATGAATCCTTTATCCAACAACTCCTGGAGTTGTGTAGACAATTCTTGCATTTCGGATGGTGCAAGCCGATAGGGTGCCTTGGCTACAGGAGCGGCTCCTGGAACCAAGTCTATACGGAATTCGACTTGTCGTTGCGGAGGTAGTCCTGGCAAATCTTCGGGAAAAACATCAGAGAATTCCTTCACCACAGGAATGTCTTCGAGTTTCGGCTCCTTAGCCTTCTTGTTTACAACATGCGCTAGGAAAGCAACACATCCTTTCCTTAAGCACTTCTGTGCCTTCATACAACTGATGATTCGCAGAGGCGCGTCTCGTTTTTCTCCGTGCACAATGAGAGTTTCATCATTCGCTAAAGGGATGCGAATGATTTTCTCATGACAAATATGTCACACCCCAAATTTCCACGTGTTACCGGTGGGCCCGGTAGGGGAGTAACGTGACGTGGTTGGCAACATAATAGTCAAACAACACAATATATATGAATGCACAGCGGAAGCAAAAGATAATATATTACAATCCGAATATAAAGTAATATCCAAGTATTACAACGGAAAGTAAGGATCCACAGACGGATCAAAATAAAATGGAAACTGTTCAACAGACTTTGACATCTAGAGTTTGCGAGACTTGAGTAATGATGCCTGGAGTAGCCAGCCAATTACGCCTAGCACCTGCACTTAACCTTTTTGGAAAATACGTCAGTTTACACTTGTATATACAACTCAACTGACTCATTTTAAAAGAGTTTAATAAAATTGATTTGGATGCACGTGGCACAAAAATATCTTTTATAATTTGATTAAAATGCACAGAGGTTGATGAATGATCAATGTAGTAACATGTGGGTCTTATAAACAACTTCAAACATACTTGGATCATCAACACCTAAGTCTAGGAGTGTTACAATATCAACCACAAGTGCCCTACATGCTAAAAACCACCTTAGGCAGCCCAAGGTATCGAAAAAATGAGATTTGAGTCGGTTACAAGCATCAACAGGCAGCTGCCTGTTTTTTCTGCATCTGCAGGTCTGACGCGGGCCGCCTCACATTTTGTTAAATCTCACGCGGGCCGCCTGAGCCTTATGTTCAGGTTTCCCATTTTTCTTTAATTGCATTTTGGCCCCCGGTCCTCCTAAACGTCGCTTTCACCTTGTTTCTTGCATTATAAACCCTCTAAATCGATTTATAAGGGCTTCAAGACTTATACCATCTTTGTGAAGTCCTCGGGTAACTTTGTGATCACCCGAAAAGCCCTAATTTTCACTGTTGACGATTCTAACCCTCACACACGAATTTTATCACAACTTTCTCATACGGCAACGAAACTTGGTGAAATTTTTATGGTGTATTCTAGTGAGCATAATTAATCGTTACAAGGCTTTGGGTTTGCTAAAAGGTCACTCAGAGGTATATCTTTAACATGTTGACACATTTAACCCCTGTAGTTTGTAATCTCTCACTTTCTTTCACAATTCGCTTCGTATGATCCATGATCCATTCATTTAAGGTTATAAACATCATGTAGGGTTATTATAAAGTATATTTATTCATTGTTGACACTTTGAACCCTCAAATTCACATAGTTTCTATGTTTGTCAACTTTAGTCCTTCAAGAACATTCTTGCACGCGTTCAAAACTTATGACACGTGTCAATACATTATAGGACGTAAATTTTCGGGGTGTTACATCCTCACCCCCTTAAAAGAAATCTCGACCTCGAGATTTGTTAAAATGCTGGAAGTACTCTTTGTCGCGTAATGGACTTAACTTTTATAGCATATCTGGAGTCTTTCCAAGCTCCCAAAATGACTCTTATATTAGGCGTATGTATCCTTTTCGGAGCTTCTTGACCTGTCGATCCTCAATCGATACAGGATGCTCATCACATCATAATTCTGCATATCATTATGTGATAGTGCTTCTTGACTTATTGGCGGAACACATCCTCTAGTCACTAGTGTGCAATGTATTGCGAGCTCCTTCAAACTCCTTAAGTAGGTTTTAGCTTACAAGCTACTTGATCTTGATACATTCGATTTCCTTCGAATGATTTCCATATATTCAGAGCTTAACTAGCCTGATAATTTAACAAATTTGGTACATCCTTCCCGGGTGATATCTTTTGTTAAACCATATTCCTTAACAAGAACTTAGGAAGTTTGCTATTTTCATAACTCCTTGATTTCTTGCCGTATACTGGCAACCTACAATCGATTATGGATTTGTATAATCTTATTTATTGTCCCCCAGGCAACTTTCAGATCTTGATAATGGGACTTACTAATTCTCTATCTAACACTAGACATTTAACATTCCATCTATACAAGGTCTCCAAGGAGTAGCCTTAATATTTACATATCAATTATTATAGAAAAGTTTATTTTTAAGGTGAGATGGTTATTCCAACCACTACTTAGCTAACGTTCAGGGAATAGCTAATCCTTGCCGTTAGTTGAACAGATCGACGATCCTGGGCAGTTGATGGCAAATTCTTAATCGTTGCCTAATTAGGGTTGCGGTGATAATGCATAAGCAAAATGAACCGTCTTTCTTAATTAACTATACCGGATTTCCAGGATATTGAGTTAAGCTATATGAACCCTCTATTAAGAAAACTTAATTAACCAGGGTTTCGATTCTTCCAATGATAGTACTCGCCATTTTGGAGATTTCATAATAACACAGCCTTAAACAGAATTTAAACCTTAACTCTACCTGCCTCTCAGGGGTAAACAGGTTATTATTAGGAGAAGATAATCAAGATACAAGGAGGTTACAGAGAGATTTCCATATCTCGGGCTCCAGTTCATCCATAATTGCTTGTGTCAAATAAGTGACACATTCATGTTACTAGTCCAAAAATTCCTTAATCGGGAACATTTACTTGGACAATTCCATTCTGGACATCTCCTTTGAATACCATTAGTTGACTTTAGTACTCTATGACCATCGAAATATCTTTGTGGTCCCATGCATTAAACCTCCATACTGATCAGGCATGGAAGCAATCTATGGAATTTATTAAGATACACCAATCCTCATATAGCGCTTTTGTCATACCATTTGGTATTCGAAATCGATAGAGATTAAAGAGATATCAACTATATGTGCTTATATTTAATCAGAATGGAAATTTTCACAAACTAGGCACCTAGCTCGGTTGGCTAGGCGCGCGAAAGGGTGCGGCCTAGACCCAGGTTTGATTCCGGGGACGGCCAATTCCACCATTTTTTTTTATGTTTAATATTAATTAATCTTACGGATACATGTAATTATGAGGGTTGTCTCATAAGAAGTTTTGTGATAATTAATTGCTTCTTATCACCCACAATATGGGCTTGGTCACAAGACGACCAATCCTTTCCTATTACTATAACGAGTCCTCCTATTAACGAAACAAGGACAGCGGAGAAGAGTAATTCCTAATGGATATAAAACATCCACCTAATATTGCTGAAGTAGTCTCTGAGGTACTATCGGCCAAAATTTTTTTTTACTTCATACTTAACGCTTAGAGTTTTAACAGGCAGATTTAAAGATTTACAATATTTATTGTCTACGAGAGACTTATCTAAACCTGAATCAATCAATACTCTAGCAGGAGTGTTATTGGTAAAGAAAGTACCTGTCGTGACATTGTTATCCTGAACAGTCTCTTGCTTCCATTCTGAAGACCCTCGCATTGGTCTTCTTGACTTCCTCAGGCTTTTTAGTGTACTTAGGGCAGTTGGTCTTAATGTGCCCCTTTTCATGGCAGTTGAAGCATGTTGCATCTTTTATCTTCTTGCACTCTATTGTCTTGTGTTCTTTAGACTGGCATAACCCACATGCAGGTGATCCTGATTGAGAATTGGTCTCAAACCTGCATTTTCCAAAGTGGCGTCTTTGGCAAGTCGAGCACCTTGGTTTCTCCTCTGTTTGCTGATTACCCTTGTTAGATCCAGACTCTTTCCTGTGGTCCGTATTACCCTTGTGCTTCTTATCAGATCTCCGTGAGGTATCATCCTCACGCTTCCTCTTACTTTCTCCAGAATTCTTTAGCGATCTCAACCTGACCGCATCCAGAGTAAGGGATAGAGAGAGATCCGCTACTGACCTAAACGTAACAGGTCTCGAAGCCTTAACACTGGCTTTAATTTCTGGGGCTAAACCCCCAATGAAGCGAGCAATTCTCTTGGGTTCCGGTGTTATCAGATATGGAACCAGTCTGGACAGGGTATTGAAAGTGGTGAGATACGCTTGACAATCTAGATCCTTCATCACCAACGCTAAGAAATCTGATTCAATCCTTTCCACCTCATGCTGCGGGCAATAATTCTCCCTAATGAGATCAGCAAACTGTTCCCACGATATGCTGTAGAGTGGGACCTTCCCCGCAGCTTGAATGAGAGATTTCCACCACGCTAGTGCCTCTCCCTTGAACGATTGGGAGACATACTTCACCACATCCCTTTCTGCACAACCGCTGATGTCGACAATTGTGTCCATTTCATCCAACCAAGTCATACTATCAATTGCCCCTTTCTCCCCAGTGAAATCACGGGGTTTACAGGAAACAAAGTATTTATAGGTACAGGACTTGGTACGCGGTTCTTTATCGAACACTATCTTCTTGGATGGAACACTGTGATCATTAGATGAATGTCGATCATCATCCTTCTTTAGTTCCTCTTTAGAGGGCGGTTTGTTATTATGCTCTGAATGAGTTTTAGGGATGGATTTAGGGTGGGGTACAGATAAGGCTTTACTATGTGTCTCGCTATACTCCTTAAACTGTTCCTCTACAGCTTTAGATACAGCTGTATCAATCAGTGAACGAAGTTCTCCTCTGGTTATATTAATCCTCTCATTATCGCGGTTTTCCAGAGGATGACTGTTTATCTCGTCAGAGTTAGCCATGTAGTCTTAGTTGCTACAAAAAGAAAATAAGGGCTAAGTTCATTTAGAAGCCCCTAAATTACTATCGTTCTTGACGATTTATTAACCATGTTTTTAATACACATTATAGTTAATTAGTTAAATATAAAATTGTTCAGGATCTTTATCATAATCCTAGTTATAGGTTAATAATAGCACAAAAGGCCTAGTCACGTAGACAAGTTTAATTTATAAGCCTTGATTTTACAGAATCGAGGCATTAAGGTTTGAATCAAAGTTCATTACCTTTTCTGTACAGGGAGTTGTAGGCTACCACTGTCTTTAGTCCAGAGGACGTTAATTATAGCCCGTAGGCACTTCATCCATAAGGGATGATTATATAAATAAGGGAATTTATAATAACCCAATCAAAAATTACTTATGTGATTTTATCGTATCACACTTTGTCAAGCATGTTAATATGCTTTCTTATGTCTAATAATGATTTGAATCTCTTGAATAGGTTCTACCATCTTGGCCTTGAATGCAGTGACATTTAGGCTAGGTTTTACCTTTAAGATTCTTTTTAATATTTAACGCAGAACAATCCTAAATTGAACTGTTAACAAGGATCTGAATCTAATTGTGGATTTACCATCTTGGCCCTGTCTTAATGTGACATATGGCTAGGTCTTGTCCTTTTTAGATTTTGCCATTTTATTATAATGGTAGATCTTATAATATAGGAATGATATTTTAATTATGATCATTCCTTTAAAAATTTAACAAGTATATGGTTGCCCTACACGGGACTTCTAATAAAATGACTTGCCCATGCGAAGGCTAATCAGAAAATAACAAGAGAATCAAATAAGGACAAAATAAAACGATTTTTAGAATTTGTCTTATGTTCTTGTCTAGACTCAAGAATGTGCAATTGTGTAACTGAGATTAAACACAAACTACTAGTGTTTAATTCACTCAGTGTTGGCTCTGATACCAACCTGTCACACCCCAAATTTCCACGTGTTACCGGTGGGCCCGGTAGGGGAGTAACGTGACGTGGTTGGCAACATAATAGTCAAACAACACAATATATATGAATGCACAGCGGAAGCAAAAGATAATATATTACAATCCGAATATAAAGTAATATCCAAGTATTACAATGGAAAGTAAGGATCCACAGACGGATCAAAATAAAATGGAAACTGTTCAACAGACTTTGACATCTAGAGTTTGCGAGACTTGAGTAATGATGTCTGGAGTAGCCAGCCAATTACGCCTAGCACCTGCACTTAACCTTTTTGGAAAATACGTCAGTTTACACTGGTAAATACAACTCAACTGACTCATTTTAAAAGAGTTTAATAAAATTGATTTGGATACACGTGGCACAAAAATATCTTTTATAATTTGATTAAAATGCACAGAGGTTGATGAATGATCAATGTAGTAACATGTGGGTCTTATAAACAACTTCAAACATACTTGGATCATCAACACCTAAGTCTAGGAGTGTTACAATATCAACCACAAGTGCCCTACATGCTAAAAACCACCTTAGGCAGCCCAAGGTATCGAAAAAATGAGATTTGAGTCGGTTACAAGCATCAACAGGCAGCTGCCTGTTTTTTCTGCATCTGCAGGTCTGACGCGGGCCGCCTCACATTTTGTTAAATCTCACGCGGGCCGCCTGAGCCTTATGTTCAGGTTTCCCATTTTTCTTTAATTGCATTTTGGCCCCCGGTCCTCCTAAACGTCGCTTTCACCTTGTTTCTTGCATTATAAACCCTCTAAATCGATTTATAAGGGCTTCAAGACTTATACCATCTTTGTGAAGTCCTCGGGTAACTTTGTGATCACCCGAAAAGCCCTAATTTTCACTGTTGACGATTCTAACCCTCACACACGAATTTTATCACAACTTTCTCATACGGCAACGAAACTTGGTGAAATTTTTATGGTGTATTCTAGTGAGCATAATTAATCGTTACAAGGCTTCGGGTTTGCTAAAAGGTCACTCAGAGGTATATCTTTAACATGTTGACACATTTAACCCCTGTAGTTTGTAATCTCTCACTTTCTTTCACAATTCGCTTCGTATGATCCATGATCCATTCATTTAAGGTTATAAACATCATGTAGGGTTATTATAAAGTATATTTATTCATTGTTGACACTTTGAACCCTCAAATTCACATAGTTTCTATGTTTGTCAACTTTAGTCCTTCAAGAACATTCTTGCACGCGTTCAAAACTTATGACACGTGTCAATACATTATAGGACGTAAATTTTCGGGGTGTTACAAAATAACTTCAGCTTTGTTCTTGGACAACCAGTCCATTCCGACTACTACATCGAAGCTACCCAATTGAATAGGTAAGAGGTCGATGCTAAATCTTCGTTCACCAAGTTCTAGTGTGCAACCTCTAACAACTTCGCCCGATTCAACAAGTTTACCATTGGCAAGCTCTATAGAATAAGGAGTATCTAATCTACTAGATTCTATTCCAAGCGTACGTTTAAATTCCACAGACATGAAGCTATAGTCGGCACCAGTGTCAAATAATATGGATGCAAAGTGATTGTTAATGAGAAACGTATCGATGACCACATTAGGGTCCTCGCATGCGTTCTTTGCTCCAATCACAAATGCTCGAGCCTGAGCATTGTTTCCCTTTGGGCAGTCCTTCATGAAATGATCATTGCTTCCACAACTGAAGCATCCTTGATTTTGCCCAGCTCCATTCCGATTCTGGTTACCATTGCCATTTCCATTCCCACCATTCGCATTACCAGTACCGTTGCGATTTCCATTTCCGTTCCTTCCTTTCCCCCAACAGTCTTCTGTTTGATGACCCAATCTACCACATTTGTCGCACCTTGGGACGTGACAAGCTCCTTCATGATGATACTTACATCGTTGGCATTTAGGTAGGGTGCCTTGGTATCCTTTGGCTGCAGTATCATTTGCCGCTGCAAAGGTTCTTGCCTCCTTGGGTGGATTAGTGTCACGCTTCTTGTGGTATGAACCTTTGTTGTTGCTGCGGGTTGCTTGATTCAGATTCGAATGCTTTCTCTTCTTGTCACCGGATGACTCAGCATGCATCTCGGTCTTTTCTGTTGGGTTCAGCGATAACTTCTTCATGCGGACACAATCTTCAGTAAGGCTGACAGCCAGAGTTACAGCCTTTGTGATTGTTTGAGGTTTGGCCGATGTTACCATGCCACGAAATTCTGGGGCCAGTCCCCAAATGTAGCGTTCAACGCGCTTAAATTCGGGAGTCACCATGTAGGGAAGCACTCTGGACAGATCGTGGAACCTTCGAGTATAACCATTAATGTCAGCACCTTCCATGGTCAAGTGCCAGAACTCAGTCTCCAACCTTTGGAGTTCAGCACGTGAGCAATACTTCTCTCTCATTCTTTCCTTTAGTTCATCCCAAGTCAGGCCATAAGTGGCATCATCACCCAAGGTTTGGACTTGCAAGTTCCACCAAGTCAACGCTTCATCGACAAACAACCCAGTAGCAAAAGTGACTTGCTGATCCGCGGTACACTTGCTCATGCGGATAGTAGCTTCATTCTTCTCCATCCAGCGTACAAACGCTACTGCACCTCCAGTGCCGTTGTAGTTCATTGGTTTGCAGTCAAGAAACTGCTTGAAAGTGCAGCCCCTGCGTTTCCTCCAGATGAATCTCCATTCCCATTACGTCTGGCATTGCTTGGTCCACCACTGTCTGCAGTACGGGTTGCCTCGTAGTGGGCGATAGCTGCGGAGATTCTTTCCTCCAGTAGAGCGTTCAGCTCTTCAGCAGTCTTTGGCAGTGGGGGAGGAGGAGGTTGATCACGAGCGTTCACAGCTTTCCTGGGTGCCATGTTCTGACAGAACATAACACAACAGGGTTAGACATTTGTTTGATATCGTCATACTAGACAGTAGTAGTATATATATTCACAGGTATATACCACATAAGTGACATCAAACAATAATTACTCTAGTAGAGTATTTAATAAGCTGGTGTTCATGTTTGACCTTTCTTACTGAGGGAATCTATACATGACAAGACTTGTTGTGGTTTCTGCGCACTGAATTCCATAATTATTTTGCATCCATAATTACGTGACTCCTTGCACAGTCCGCACAGTTCGTTTCATCCTCGTATCTCTTCCTTCAGATAGGCCATTGTTTTCAGGTAAAGTCACGCATACCTGTGACATTCTATTTCTAGTATATGTATTTAGCAATTATCACACATAATCACAAGTAATTCTTAATCACAGATAAGTGCTACCCCAGTGCACCCTAAGTGTCGTAGTGTCTTTTCTTGACTCTTTGTAAACAGTTTCAGGTAGTGGATGTCGCGGGAAGTTTTATGCAATGAAAACTTTTTTTTTTTTTGAAAAGTTGTTTTGGTGCAAGGATCCTAGAGATTGTAGACTAGACACGAGAAGGAATCCTGGTTCACTACAATCGCAGCTCTGATACCAATCTGTCACACCCCTTTCTGCGGCGGAAGCACGAGGTGTGATCATGAAAGGTTCTCATTGCATACGAAAGGTAAACATAATACATGCTCATAAAATAACTTCAAAATGCCAAACATTACATAACTGAAAACATGGTTTAAGAGTTTACATCACAAGACAGCATTTTGTCTGATAAGTTTACAACTTTATTCAACCATAAACATAACGACATCCGAGAGCATGAGTAAGACCGAGCGCACATCCACTTTAGTTACCTGAAATACATGTGAGTTTTGGAAAAAAAAACGTCAACATAATGTTGGTGTGAATTCATGCAGTATTTGTATTTCACGTTTGTATACTTTCTATGAAAACATGGTATGTATTTCATATAAATCACGTATTTATGTATCTCATGTAAGTCAAGTATGTCTGTATCTTGTACAACTCAAGTATTCCTGTATAAATCAAGTAATCTTGTATGTATTAAGGTTGTTAATGGGTTGCAAAGCCATTAACATGTGACACGACATAGGAAGCAACCAAACCTTAGGAATTTTCTAGTTGGCATATTCTGAGACACAAAAGCACTGCTTGGTACTCGTTCTCACCAAGAGTGAGGCTGCCTGACACTCGTTAGATCTAACCTTTTGTTCTGCGGTCTAGGTATATTGTTGATTAATGGTGCTTATGGTACCCTATTCGTGACACGATTTCTCGTATCATTTCTCAAAACGCATCATACTTGGTACTCGTTCTCACCAAGTGTGCTTCTTGTTATCATACCATTTGTAAACATTGTAATATTTGTAACATTTCTTTCACCCCCAAAGTTATAAAACTGAAAACAGTTAAAAGAAAATGGGGAGCATGAACTCACAACTTTGCATTCCTTGCGTCGTAAACTTCACCGGATTTCCAATAATTCCCAAATTTTACAGAATTTCTTATACGAATCAAATATTATTGTGTAAAAATATTGGGGTCCAGTTCATTATCAATATTTTATAGAAAATCATTTACCAAACTGCGATCAGATTTGTTACTTTCTGACCGCAGCCTATGGAATAATTCGTTTAAAATTCATCATAAGTCTGATTTACGAAATTCCAGTTGGAGGGTCACAACGACATTAGTGATCATCTATGGTATAAATTTCAGGGGCTGGTTCTACTCAGGTTTCAAGTTATGATGATGAATGTAACACATGTTTTTGGCAGTAAAAATGCAGCTTGAGCTGCTGTCCAAAAACTGACCTTTAAAAATAGTAAACGACTTCGAAAAATTACGATTCCAGTGCCATTTGATCCGTTTTTTTGAAAATACATAATTTAGGCTCCAATTTTATTGTCTGACTGCTTTCTGCAGAGTTGTTGGCATATTATGTCTTACCGGTGAGTTTACTAGTATTTCTGACGCAACGCTCTCGTTAATGCATAAAGCAATATTTTGTAGTATTAAACGTGCATGAATTCACTTGTATAGTATGTAATCAGACAATGTTCACATTTAAGCACATAATTGCAGTCATTAAATAATGATTAAAGTGTACGGAAATTACCGGTTTGGTGCTGTTGTCACAAACTGTGAACTCGCTCAACTTTGTTGTTGACTCGTTGTTACATGCCTTGCAGGTCGATAGGTACTTATGGAGCTTGCATAAGGAGGAAGGAGTCGTTGTGGGACATGGACTGTTGAGTTCCATGTTAAACATATAAACTTTATGAACTTATTACTTACGTTTTGGTTTTACGTTTTATGCTTCCGCTGAATTACTTGAACTTGTTTGGTCTCTTTTGGACACCAATTATATTGTGGTTGGGTTTACCTTTACTTTAAATACATTGTTCAATATGATTGGTGGCTTGATCCTGGTCATGTCACGCCTCCTGCGGTGATACTCCGCTTGTGGATTTTTGGGGGTGTGGCAGATTGGTATCAAAGCCATTGGTTATAGTGAACTTGGTTTTAAAAAAAAAAGGAAAAGCTTGTTGACAAAACCAGACTATAACCTGTACAGTGCTCAACGATCCACAACGACGCTTCGCTCCACGTGCAAAACTCAACACTATAGGTAATATGGTTTATGTTGTATTGCCTGCCTGTTAGTTTAAGTAGTGCATTTGATCATGGTATGCATAGTTAAACGTAGCAACTATCGTTTGAAAACACATGTGTGCTTACTCTCTTCTGTCATCGCACTTTCGCGACATCTTTCTCACTCATGTTTCCTTTGATATGAAGATCATGAGTGGACGACTGAACTTGACTCAAGCCCAGCTGACGGCTCTAATCAACAAACGAGTTGCTGAGGCACTCGCAGCAGCTCCAGCAGGAGGTGTAACCTGCCATTTCGACCTATCCTAGGATGTTTAGATCCTACTCTCACGAACCAACCCTCGTGCTTAATCTTATCCTTTCTTTCTCGCGCAACAGGTCAGCACGCTCAGCCTCCTGTGTGTACTTTCAAAACTTTCATGGATTGCCGACCAAGTACTTTCAACGGCACTGAAGGAGCCGTAGGCCTCCTCCACTGGTTCGAGAAGCTCGAATCTGTCTTCGAGATGTGTGAATGCCCTGGGGCTCGTAGGGTGAAATATGCTACTAGTACTCTTGAAGGTGTGGCGCTAATGTGGTGGAACGCTCAGGTCTAAATGCTGGGGTTGGCCGCTGCTAATGCCACCCCATGGAACGACTTCAAAGATTTGATCAAGGAAGAGTATTGTAACCGTGATGACATCCACAAACTGGAAGTGGAGTTCTACAACTTGAAGATGACAGGGTCTGAAATCGAGGCATATACGAAGAGATCGAACGAATTGGCTACACTGTTTCCTACTATGGTTGATCCTCCTATCAAGCGTATTGAGCTGTACCTCAAGGGTCTAGTGCCAGAGATCCAGAGCCATGTGATCGCAGCTAACCTCGCCACCATCCAGCAAGTTATTCGTTTGGCTCATCGTCTCACCGATCAGGCGGTGGAGCAGAACAAGCTGCCGAAGCGTATTGGAGCTACTGCTACTTCTGATGTCCCCACCGACAACAAGCGCAAATGGGATGGAGCCTCGAGAAAGGGTTCAACTTCTGTTCAGTCTCAGGCTTAGCAACGAAAGACAGATGATTACAAGAGCCCCAGTCAGCAACCTTCGGGAAATCAGGGGCAGAGTGGGTACAAGGGGAACCACCCCAAATGCAATCATTGTGGTTTTCATCACAGCGGACTGTGTAATAAGGGCAACTGTCAGCGGTGTAACAAACCTGGCCATCCGGCCAAGGATTGCAGGAGCCTCTACCCTGCAAATCAGTAATGACAAAACCAGCAGCAGGCACCACAGAATCAGCGTCAGCAGCAGTAACAGCAGGGTAACAACAAAGGATGCTTTCAGTGTGTTGCTGAAGGCCACTTCAAAATAGACTGCCCCCAGCATAACCAGAATCAGAACAACAACAACAATCAGGGGAACGAAAAAAACAATGGGGGAAACAACGACGGCAACGGTGCCAGGGGCGCGTCTTCGTGATTGGCCAGGGTGATGCAAGGAAAGATCCTAATGTTATGACGGGTAAGTTCCTACTGGATGACTTCTATGTTACTGTTTTATTCGATTCGGGTGGCGATACTAGTTACGTGTCCTTAAAGTTAGCCAGATGCTTAAGCGTACCCCAACACTTTTGAACACCAAGCACATTGTAGAGTTAGTAAACGGTAAAAGTTTAGAGGCCACACTCATAGTTAAGGGTTGTAATCTTCTTCTTGCTGATCAAAATTTCTCTATCAACCTCATTCCTATCGTTCTGGGTAGTTTCGATGTTGTCATTAGGATGGATTGGTTGTCTCAACATCAAGCGGAGATTATTTGCAAGGAGAAAATCGTCTGTGTTCCTCGATCTGGTGAAGAACCTCTTGTGATTCGTGGCGACAAGAGTGGTGCAGTAGTAGGCATCATCTCTTTCCTTAAGGCCCAGAAGTGCTTGCGAAAGGGCCACACAGCTATTCTAGCCCTCGTTACTGACACATCGACGAAAGAGAAGAAGATAGAAGATATTCCGATCGTGCGCGATTTTCCTGAGGTATTCCCTGAGGAATTACCTGGTCTTCTGCCTCACCGTCAGGTCGAATTTCAGATCGAGCTAGCTCCTGGAGCAACACCAATAGCTCGTGCACCTTATCGTCTAGCCCCATCAGAACTAGAAGAACTATCCGCACAACTACAAGAACTCTTGGAAAAGGGTTTCATTCGTCCTAGCTCTTCGCCCTAGGGAGCTCCAGTCTTGTTTGTGAAGAAGAAAGACGGTACCTTCAGAATGTGTATTGATTACCGCGAACTCAACAAGGTGACCATGAAGAATAGCTATCCTCTCCCACGCATTGATGAATTATTCGACCAGTTGCAAGGGCCAAGTTTCTACTCAAAGATTGACCTGAGGTCAGGCTACCATCAACTTAGAGTCCGAGACGAGGATATCTCTAAGACACCATTCAGGACTCGTTATGGGCATTACGAGTTTCTGGTCATGCCTTTTAGATTGACGAACGCACCTGCGGTTTTCATGGATCTCATGAACCGAGTGTGCAAACCTTACCTGGATAAGTTTGTGATTGTTTTCATCGACGACATCCTGTTCTATTCAAAGAGTCAGGAGGAACATGAGCACCACCTGAGACTTATTTTGGAACTTCTTCGAGCAGAGCAGCTTTATGCCAAGTTTTCAAAATGCGACTTTTGGTTTCGTGAAGTCCATTTCCTAGGCCACGTGGTAAACGAGGATGGGATTCATGTTGATCCATCCAAGGTAGACTCGATTAAGAACTGGCCTGCACCCCGTACACCAACCGAAATCCGCCAATTTTTGGGTTTGGCGGGCTACTACAGAAGGTTCATCAAGGATTTCTCCAAGATTGCGCAACCTCTCACTTCAGTAACTCAGAAGGGTGTCACCTATCATTGGGGTGATGCACAAGAGTCCACGTTTCAGCACTTAAAGAATAGACTTTGTAGCGCACCTATTCTCTCACTGCCTGAAGACACAGACGATTTTGTGGTTTATTGCGACGCGTCCATCCAAGGACTTGGTTGCGTGTTGATGCAACGTGACAAGGTCATTACTTACGCGTCACGCCAACTTAAGGTCCACGAAAGGAACTACACTACTCACGACTTGGAGTTGGGAGCAGTGGTATTTGCTCTCAAGATATGGAGACATTACCTATATGGTACCAAGTGCACTATTTACACCGATCACAGGAGTCTCCAGCATATATTCGAACAGAAGGAGTTGAACATGTGACAGCGTCGATGGGTCGAACTCTTTAATGACTATGAATGCGCAATCAAGTACCATCCGGGCAAAGCCAATGTTGTGGCCGACGCCCTCAGCCGAAAGGAGTCAAAACCTAGGTGAGTGTGAGCGTTACAACTTACCATTCAATCTAGTCTTCCCACTCAGATACGAGATGCTTAGGTTGAAGCATTGAAAGCAGAGAACATCAGGGCGGAGTTCCTACGAGGATCGAGGAAACGCTTAGGACAAAAGGAAGACTGCGCTTACTACGTAACAGGGCGCATCTGGGTTCCACTATATGGTAATTTACGTGAACTTGTGATGGATGAAGCACACAAGTCTCGTTACTCGGTACATCCTGGTTCAGATAAAATGTACCACGATCTCAAGACTATGTACTGGTGGCCTAGCATGAAGGCCAACAAAGCAACCTACGTTAGCAAAAGTTTGACTTGTGCAAGAGTCAAGATTGAATACCAGAAACCATCAGGCCTACTTCAACAACCAGAGATCCTGACTTGGAAATGGGAGCAAATTTCCATGGACTTTGTTACTGGCCTACCTAGATCACAACGAGGAAACGATACCATTTGGGTGATTGTAGATCGACTGACAAAGTCTGCACACTTTTTGGCTATCAAGGAAACGGATAAGTTTTCTACTTTAGCAGACGTTTATTTGAAAGAAGTAGTTTCGAGGCACGGGGTGCCAACCTCCATCATATCTGATCGTGATGCACGTTTTACTTCTGAATTGTGGCAAGCAATGCACAAGTCCTTTGGCTCACGTCTAGACATGAGCACAGCATATCATCCATAGACGGATGGGCAGTCTGAACGCACCATTCAAACTCTTGAAGACATGCTTCGAGCATGTGTGATCGACTTTGGCAACGGTTGGGAAAGACACATCCCTTTGGTGGAGTTTTCGTATAACAACAGCTACCACACCAGCATTCAGGCTGCTCCATTTGAGGCATTGTACGGACGTAAATTCCGATCACCTCTTTGTTGGGCAGAGGTTAGCGACAGCCAAATCACTGGTCCAGAACTTGTAGTAGACACGACAGAGAAGATTGCTCAGATACGATAATGAATGGCGGCAGCTCATGACCGTCAGAAAAGCTACGCTGATAAGCGTAGGAAACCTCGAGAATTCCAGGTCGGGGACCGGGTTCTACTTAAAGTCTCACCCTGGAAGGGTGTGGTTCGTTTTGGTAAACGAGGCAAACTCAACCCGCGATATGTCGGACCTTTCGAAATCACTGAACGAATTGGCAAGGTCGCTTACAGATTGAATCTACCTGAAGAACTCAGCAGAGTTCACAATGTATTCCATGTGTCGAATCTGAAGAAGTGTCTGTCAGATGAGACCCTCATAGTTCCTCTTAAGGAACTCACCATCGACGATCAGCTGAGATTCATCGAAGAACCTGTAGAGATTATAGACTGAGACGTTAAGGTTCTCAAGCGTACCAGAATTCCTCTTGTTCGAGTTCGTTGGAACTCCCAACGTGGCCCAGAGTTTACCTGGGAAGGAGAAGACCAAATGAAACACAAGTATCCCCAGTTTTTCGAGAAAAGTGAAACCACTACTGAGGCTGAAGCTACTACGGAATTTCGGGACAGAATTCCAAACCAACGGGGGAAGGATGTGACACCCAAGGAAAACCAGGAAACCATGCAACCTAACTAGCTTCCTCAGTGACTACGTGCTAAATTTCGGGACGAAATTTCTTTCAACTTGGGGATGATGTAACAACATGTATTTCAAACCTTTCGTCGTGCATTGATGTAACTTGTTTGAACAATATGTGATTACGTGATATGCGATTTTGATGTGTGCAAAATGCAACATATAAATTACATCAATTGTGGCATAAAACTAACCCTTTTTTAGTACTAATGTTGGAAAAAGTGTGCTTTTGTCTTCCTTTTGTATTTTCAGGATTAAATGAGCTCAAATTAACAAAAGAAGCAAAAAGAAATCAAAATCTAACATAAATACAAGAAAAGGAACAAGACGTGACATGCCCGACCCCACGACAGCATCTTCCCAAGCAAAACAAGAGGTCAGAAGACTGAACACGCCCCGTGCTCAGCCAGCACGGGGGCGTGCCCAAGTATCAGCAGAAAAGACAAAGTGGTAGAAGCTTCTATTGCCCACCACGGGGCCGTGCTCAGCGGACACGGGGCCGTGGTCAACTATAAGATTCGCACAATCCAGGCAACTCTTCATAGTACAAAGATTCTTCTGCACACGGGGTCGTGCTCAGCGGACACGGGGGCGTGGTCAACTAATAAGACAAGCTGCAATAAATGAAGAAAGAGAAGGATGTGGACACGGGGCCGTGCCCGAGCTTCTGTTCAGCCTATAAATAGGAGTGCTTGGCTCAAGCTCAAACCATCCCTTGGCACACCACCTCCCTCACACTTCACCCACCACCCACCACCACCATAACACCATCATCCATTGTCCATCGTAGAGTGTGTGAGTCATCTCGGGATCCAAGATTGATCGTAAGAGTTCTTGACAATCAAGGCCATGTTTTCCTAAGTCTCTTACATCACTTGGTGAAGACAAAGTGTCTAGTGTAATACTTTTTATTTTTAATCTTTTCGCACTTTTTACTTGGTTTTGTATTAATGACTTTAATAACTACTTTCTTATGTTGAAGGTGATCTTTCCTTATCGTTTATCCGTGGTGTCTTGGCATTATTTTACTGTCTATATAAAATAAAAGATTTTCACCATTCATATCTCCACGGTCTATATGGAGGTATGTTGGCTACCTGGTCGGGGGTTAAGGGAACGGTTTGGTAAAGGTCTTGCCATTGTTCAACGTTTAGAGGTCCTGCAATGGACCTGGGTCAAATTTAGTAGGACCTCCTTCAATACTTAACGGTATTGGATGGCGGGGGTCCAAACTCTTTGATCCCCTCATAAATTAACTACTATTAATACTATAACCCGGCTATTTAGGACTGTATCCCTGCTGACTCAGACTACTTAGTCGAGGGTAACGTCACCTCCAAAAGAGGGGCCTACCATAATTTGCATTAATAACTTAATTAATTATCTTCCAATAATCCACCCTTTTAGGATTGTATCCTTGCTGACTCAAACTACTGGGGTGAGGGTAACGTCACCTTCAAAAGAGGGGCCTACTACAATAACTAAGATAATCTCTTAAAATAGTGCAAATGTGCGGAAATAATCAAAGGTTACACTAGACACGAGTCGGAACCAAGTGATTCATCTTGTCTATCTGTTTTTCTTTTTATTTTCTTTTTCAGCATTTTTAGTTAGTTTTTATTTTTCTTAGCTTAAAACATTTTTCTAAACTTTTTATTTTGATTAGACGTTGAGGATAAACCGGTACTAAAAGCTCTTGTGTCCTTGGACGACCTCGGTATCTTACCAACACTATACTACGCTCACGATGGGTGCACTTGCCCATATGAGTGTCTAGTGTTAGTAAATATCGTGTTTTATAAATTTAAAACTTGACTAAAAAGTGTTAAAGGGGCTTAAAATATTCACCTAATATATATAACACTTGACACCCATCAGATTCTAATGGAATGTTTGTTATGTGATTATGTGTATAATGTAATGCATGTATATAATGTAGTCGCACAACACGAATCCGATCGCACAAGCCTTTAGGCTTTTGCTTCACACCCTTCTCGGCCTACACTTCTTGTACTCGAAACCAAAAGGGCAGCCCATAATGGGTTCAGCCCACTCCCTTTACACGTATAACCCATGAGGAGGGTGTATACTCCTCATTATTTGCAAATCACACAACACACACAAACCCTAGTTCTCTCATCCCTCTCTCTCGAAGCCGATGGCATCACACCCCTCTTCCTCGAAGCTTTCTTGATTCGGATCATCCTTGTTCTACCTTCTAACCGGTTAGTGTTTCATGATTATTGTTTTGTTAGATGATATGGTGATTTACATGTTTCCACACAATGATATAGGGATGCTATATGATTGATTATAATATAAACTGTTAAGATTGTTCATGTAGATCGATTCACTTGTGTGGTAGGTTTAGATTAATATAGAGTTGATAATCATGTGATGTTGATGATGATCTGGAACCGGATGTATGATAATCGGTTGTGATATGCTCATTTTCGGATGATTTGTGGGGATTGTTATGTTAGGATACATGCTAGTGATCAAGAAAATGAGCCGTGTTATATGTTTAAGTGTTATGATTGCTGTTTACATGATTAGGATTCATAAGAATGTGATGTTGAAACTCTAATTTGATCTATTTTGGTATGATTGGAAACTGTTAATTTGATCAAGCGAATTAATTGGAATTAGTAACTGACTTGCAAGATTTAAGGAGATGTATTATGAGTCGCACAAGTTTTTCAGTCGCACAAGATCAGATCACACAAGATCTGATCTGATCATACAAGCCCCCGTCGCACAAGTGCAGTCGCACAAGCTAGGTACAACCAATAGAGCACAGAGTACTGTTTAGTTATGCATGATCGCACAAGGTGATGTGGATCGCACAAGATGGTGCTGATCGCACAAGCCTTGGGCCACACACAACTGTTCAGACCTTGTTATGATATTGGGCCACACGGGCCAACTCAGTCGCACAAGACTAGATGGACCGCACAAGTTGGTTTCTGGTTATTTGTTTGGGCCGTGTACATGTTGGGTTGCTTATGTTATTTGGGCCGGGTATGTTTGAATCGCACAACCTATTGTGAGTCGCACAAGTTGTGTTGGACGCACAACAGGTTGGGCCGAAACTTTTGGGCTTCATTCGTAAATCGCACAAATGGTTCGGCCCAAACCATTTGGGTCGCACAAGTTGAACTTTGGGTTTATTTAACTGACCTGTTTAACATGTCCTATGTGTATGCCATGTATGCCATGACCATTACGTGTTATTGATTTGCTAAATCTGTATAAACATACGTGCACTACTTGAACCTAGACCTGACTTGTATGGTAACCATGTTAGGACGTGGTTGACCACTAGCAGCTCAATTGGCCTTTTGTGTATCTGCCGAGCAAACCGAGGTGAGTTCACACTTTCCACAAGGCATGGGATTCCCGAGGGTTGGGAATGGGTAAAGGATTTGAACTGAAACTGTGTGATCTCCTGGTTTGGAACACGTACACACCCTCTATATTGAAGGGTGACAACATGTTATAAGGATCTAATCGGAACCTGCGTGATCTCCTGGATTGGGGACATGTACACACCCTCTTAACTGAAGGGTGACAACACTGATACTAGACTAAAAACTCTATCATGAAGTCCCTCATTTTATATCGACTTAATCGCCGGGCCAATGGCGAGCGGGTCATTAGTTAGATAGCGCTATTTAGGTTTGACAAGCCTCACACCGTGCCGCAGAAGACGGGCATGAACTAATGGATCTGGGCACTAGTCAATGATGATAGACATTGGCGTCAGGGCACCAACTTACTTTAGTCATTGGTCGATATGGTAACGGGTCTAGTGGTTCACATGGGGAAGCCCCCACTGGTTATAGATATGTTTGGGAAACAAGGAAACTGGTTAACTTATGGTTTACAAATGAACTTATGGTTTTTGAAACAACACATAAATGAACACCAACTGTGAACTCGCTCAACTTTGTTGTTGACTCGTTGTTACATGCCTTGGAGGTCGATAGGTACTTATGGAGCTTGCAAAAGGAGGAAGGAGTCGTTGTGGGACATGGACTGTTGAATTCCATGTTAAACATATAAACTTTAAGAACTTATTACTTACGTTTTGGTTTTACGTTTAATGCTTCCGCTGAATTACTTGAACTTGTTTGGTCTCTTTTGGACACCAATTATATTGTGGTTAGTTTTACCTTTACTTTAAATACATTGTTCAACATGATTGGTGGCTTGATCCTGGTCATGTCACGCCTCCTGCGGTGATACTCCGCTTGTGGATTTTTGGGGGTGTGACATATTTATATGCTTTTGAGCCCTTAGATTTGTACCCTAATAGCAGAGGTTTACCTAATTTGTTTTTGACAAAAAACAAGGCAGGTCTAACACATGTTACCTAATATGTTTTTGATAAAAATATAAGACAGGTTTAACACATGTTACCTAATTTGATAAAAATAAGACGGGTTTAACACATGTTACGATAATATGTTTACAGATGTTTAACACATTGAACCCTAATAAGACAGGTTTACCTAATTTGTTTTCGATAAAAACAAGGTAGGTTTAACACATGTTACCTAATTTCGATTAAACACCTGTCACACCCCAACCGATGGAGGAAACATCGGGATGAGACGAACAAATCGCTCAAAAGCATCTTAACACTATTGTGACAATATAATTTAAATTCAATTTCATAAATGCTAATATGTCATACATTGTTCAAACATGACAAAACATAATTCTAATTTCAAACATAGTTTATTTTCTAGGTGAGTTTCTAGTCCACCCTGAAGGACCGTATTTGACAGTCGTGTGAGTCAATTCGAGCTAGCAACTACCGAAAATGTAGCGGAAATACAAAATCGGCATGAATCAAAGCAAGAAATGAGTAGAAACAGAAGCAGATCACTTTAATACGGTTTTCTCATTAATTCTTCACGAAATAATCGGGCAGCAGTTCGGCTCCACAGTAAACATGCATGTTCCAAATGAGAAAACATCTTGACTATATATAGGGAGTGAGGTTTCGCTTATATGACATGTTCATATAAGCGAAATCATCAAGCTAGTGATTTCGCTTTTATGGCACATGACCATATAAGCGAAATATCAACATTACAAATCCAATTTTTCACTTTAACCCCCTATATATTACATAATGAACACATCTAGACCCTATACATCAATAACTAAGAATAAGACGCAGGCTTTAGACATTCGTGCACCAACAAACTCCCCCTTGGATAAAGCCGGAGTCTTCAGTCTTGGTCTTCAAACTTTACAGGGACTTGAATTTTCCTTCTCTAGACTTAGGCTTCTTCAGCAGCTTCCTAAGCTTCTCTTTCTCTCTCTTCAGGCTCCCCCTTTCATCAATCTTCTGTGCTTTTGGGATCAACACCTGGATTACCAGCTACAAGCTTCCTTTTGCTTCAAGCTCGTCTTCAGACTCCCCCTAAGACTCTGCTATCGGGATCTTAATCTGGATCTTTCACCTGCAAACCTCAAACATTTATAAGAATAAACATTTTAAATGTCCAGAATTGATGATCTGGTTCTTTCACAATCCTGTAAAGATTTGACTATATAAAGAATCCAAACAACTAAACTTAACACTTTTCAATCAAAATTTTAAATCTTTTAATTTTCAGAATTATTGTTTAGTAACATATGAGCAAAATCAGGTTGATGTTTTCAAAAAAAAATTTACTTTTTAATCCTTTTCAGATTAAACACTGTCACAACCAGTCAACCAAGTCCAAGTCAATGACCTTGGTTAACTGCTTGGTCTACCAAGTCCAAGTTAATGACCTTGGTTGACCGAATTATGAAGTACACATTTATTTCATTCTGAAAATAGTTCAAACGAATGAACTTTTGAACATTTTGAACTTCCAAACACTTTTCAACTGTCAAACACTATACCAATCATTGTACTGCATCACCAGCTTACCCAGCCCTCATCAAACACAGACATGATCTGCACTAAGCTTTGATCGACCGATTCCCAATGTCAGTTGTCGAAAATAAAATGAGAAACTAAAATCTTTTTGGATTTTTAACTGGATAAACTGAAAACTGTACACACAATCTTTTTGTGAGTGTGTTAGGGAATCATATCAGCTGCCGACTAGACACAAGCACCGTTAAGCTGTTATTTCATTTTAAGCATTAAACAATTCACGTAGATTGCCGATATACTGATCCTCTTAAATTCTCACAAAACTTTCAATCTGCTCGGGATACAGAATTAGTATTTTAGGACTTAAACATCTACATGTGTCCCACCTCAGTATATACTCCCGTATCCAGATCCCAGTATTCAGTCTTACAGGTGAGTATACCTAGATGATATATGTAAGGGGTTAATAGCGAGGGCCGTGAGAGCTCAGGTCGATCTTTCGATACGCAGAGAGATGACGGCTTTGACTTTTGGTGGGTCCCCTTTGGGGATCTTCTTTTCAACAGCACATGATTAACCATTTTGCAATGTGTTATCATTTTTTATGCTGAGGGGAGGCTTATATTTCAAAGCAGCGTAAAGTATTCTCCGGGCACTAGGCCATTGCTTCCGCAAAATCAGAAGTCCCGGGATAATACCCCAGATATCACTAAGCATAAAGACCTAGTATCTCAGAATACGGGACCCTTCAAACAGGATTTCAGGGGTTACCTATATATCCTGGAGGTGTTCCCCACGTAGACGCAAGTAAATTTTATGTTTATATCCCAAACTGATCTACTGATTTTGTGAAAACCTATCGACACATCTTTAGCGAGACTGCTTAATTGCATTTTATACATTACAATTCTTTAGCGTACTGTGTCCGTCTAGCTGATGTACTATCATTTCCCCTATTCTACACAAACTCATTTTTACTTTTTCAAATGTTTTTGGATTTTTGAATTTTATCATGTTTTTGTATTTTTCTGCGAACTTTCTCCCCCTAAAAAGAAAAACATATTTTTGTGTTTTTGTTTTTATCGAAAAGCAGAAAATAAACTGTACAAACAAATTTGTCAACACGACATGGTTCACGTCCGATCACCGCCCAACTCGGCTTCACATTCAATAACCCTCCCGGATTGCAGATTTTTCATCCCGTTCAATTTTAAAAGATAATAAAATCTCTTTTTATCAAATGGTTTAGTATAGAAATCCGCTTTTTGATCATCAGTGTGCAAGTGTTCAATCCGAATTAACTTTTTCTCGTGACAATCACGGATAAAGTGGTGACGGATCTCAATGTGTTTTGTTTTTGAATGGTGAACCGGATTTTTAGTAATGTTAATAGCTGCTTCATTGTCCACATAGATTGGAGTGTCTAAGAACTGCAACCCGTAGTCGCGCATCTGCTGTTGGATCCAAAGGATCTGCGAGCAACAGCTGGAGGCTGAAACGTATTCAGCCTAGCACGTAGAAAGCGCTACTGCGGTTTGTTTCTTACACTGCCAGGTGACGAGTCGAGTTCCGAAGAACTGACACCCAGCAGTGGTGGACTTTGCGTTTTGCTTGCAGCTTCCAAAGTCAGAATCAGCAAAACCAGATAAAGTAAAGTCACCCGATCGAGGATACCACAAGCCGATGCTTGGGCAGCCTTTCAAATACCGTAAGATATGTTTCACTATGGTCAGGTGTGACTGCTTTGGATTTGACTGATATCTGGCACAGAGACACGTCGGGTACATGATGTCTGGACAGGAAGCCATGAGATACATCAGAGAGCCAATGATAGATCGGTACAATGTCTCGTCCATCTTCACACCATTCTCGTCTGGACAAATTATGTGATTCTGTGCAAGGGGGGTGGATGCAGGACTGCAATCTGTCATGTCGAACTTGTCAAGCACGTCCTTCACGTATTTCGTTTGGTGAATGAAGATTCCATCGGGCATTTGCTCCACCTGCAGCCCGAGGAAGAACTTCATCTCCCCCATTGAACTCATCTCGAACTTATTTTTCATCACCTTCTTAAATTCTTTGCACAGGTCGTCGTTGGTGGATCCAAAAATGATATCGTCAACATATATCTGCACAATCAACAAGTGGCCTGCTTCTTCCTTGGTGAACAAAGTGCTGTCTACTGTGCCTCTTGTGAACCCGTTGTCCAACAAGTATTTAGAAAGCGTCTCGTACCAGGCTCTCGGAGCCTGGTGAAGTCCGTACAATGCTTTGTCCAGTAGATACACCTTGTTTTTGTGCAGTGGGTCTGTGAACCCCGGCGGTTGGCCCACATACACTTCTTCTCTTATAGTTCCGTAAAGGAAGGCAGATTTGATGTCAAGTTGATATACTTTAAAATCTTTCCATGACGCAAAGGCTAGAAATATCCGAATTGCCTCAAGTCTGGCAACCGGTGCGTAAACTTCATCATAATTTATTCCTTCCTGTTGACTGAAGCTTTGAACCACAAGACGCGCTTTGTTTCTCACCACGACACCTCTGTCATCACGCTTGCACTTAAAAACCCATTTTGTCTTGATTAACTTCTGGTTTTGTGGCAAGTCGACAAGTCTCCAGACACCCAGCTTTTCGAACTGTTGCAGCTCCTCCTGCATTGCATTCACCCAGCTATCCTCGGTCAATGCCTCTTTGTAGGTTCTGGGCTCTATCTGCGAAATAAAACATTTTAATGAGACTTCTTTCTGCATATCAGCAATAGATGAATAGAAACATGTAAGAGCTCGGTCTATTTGATGTCGGGTTTTGACACCACTTTGTAGGTCGCCAATAATCTGTTCTGAGGGATGATAAGACAACGTCTGTGGCATAGCATTGTCAGGCACATTCAATTCCGATTCCAAACTCGATATGTCAAGATCAACGGTTTGATCCTCAGTTTCCCTTGGATCCTCGTCAAAAGTCAGAGCGGGTTCCGCTTCTGAGTCGTCAGATTCGTCAAACGATGAAACTGGTTCCTCTGGTGGTTCGTGAGCTGTTCCACTTGGTCCTGCTTCATCATCGTGAGTACCCACGGTGGGTTGAGAAACTTCTAGCGGTCTAGATACTTGCTCCTGTGACACATTTTGCTGATACAGGTACATAAGAGCTAATTCCTCCTCACTCGGCTCGACCGGCAGATGAAACGACTCCCAGAGCTTTTCGTAGTCGAACAGGAATCTTTGTCCGGGAAGTTGTGGTGATGGAGTGTGCTTCTGACAATCCACGCGTTGAACTTGAATTACCTTACCCAGGCATGGTACGAACACCCTCTTGAGTGGACTAGCATAACCTACAAAGAAACCCTCATTAGATTTAGCACCAAATTTACCGTTTTCATCAATAAAAGTACAAGGAGACCCGAACGGCTCCAATAACTCAAGATTCGGCTTATAACGGTGCAACAGCTCAAAGCAAGTCTTTTTATACTTCTTGACAGTGATAACTCTATTCAATGTGTAACAGGCAGCTGATACTGCTTCACTCCAGAAAAAGATTGGTAGCTTGGAATCGGCTAACATTGTATGGGCTGTCTCAATCAGGGTCCGATTCTTTCGTTCAGCTACGCCGTTTTGTTGTGGTGTGTATGGCGCACTGAATTCATGAAGAATTCCCTTCTCGTTGCAGAACTCGTACATCTTGTTGTTCTTGAATTCGGTTCCATTGTCGCTCCGAATCCTCCGGATTGGCAGTTTATACACCGTTTCCATCTTCTTGAAAAGCACCATCAAAGACTCAAAAGTTTGATCTTTTCGTTCCAAGCACACTACCCAAGAAAATCTCGTAAAGTCATCAGTCACCACCAAGCAATATAAGTCTCCGCTGATGCTCTTTACGTTGACAGGCCTGAAGAGATCCATGTGCAATCTCTCAAGAGGTAACCTGATCGTGTTCATGATCTTCAATGGGTGTGACTTCCGAGTCTGCTTTCCTTTCTTACATGCTACACAATCATCATTTAAGTGAAAATTCTTCAGATTAATACCATCAACTAAGTCATTGTGTACCAAAAAGTTCATTTTGCAAACATGAATGTGGCCCATCTTACGATGCCACATTATTGAATCCTTTTCTGTCGCTTTAGTTTTAGACACAAAACACTGTTTCTGATGAGATGTTGGCGTTGCGACGTTCATATCTAGATAATAAAGATCATTCTCCCGCGGAGCACGCAACAGCACCATCTCATCAGGGATTTTAAACCCTGGTTTCAACACAACACATTCATTTTTAGTAAAGTGTACACTAAACGCTTTATCACAGATTTGTGAAATACTGAGTAAATTGTTTGTTAACTCTACTATGTAGTTCACTTCGTCGAACGAAATTACGCCATTTGACAGCGTTCCTTGACCAATAATCCTTCCACCTTGGTTCCCGGCAAATCCAACATAGCTTCCATTTACGGATTTGACATCATAGAGCAAAGCAAGCGTCCCAGTCATATGCCTTGAAGCGCCACTATCTATAATCCACTTTGACAGTATAGACTTGGGCAGCCCCTGCAAACATCACATCAAATTATTCAAACAATGAGACCCATGTCTTCTTTTCCTGTGAAACACTACCAAATACTAAATCACATTTCACATCAACTTTTGGAATACTGAAAATGACATTTGGGACAACAGGTTCAGCCATTGATTTTAAAATTTTCTCTTTGATTGGTGGAAATTCATCAAGGAACTTGTCTAATTCAAATTCATACTCCTTAACATCATTCTCAAAAACTTTTGATTCAGATTTCAAATCGCTTTCATTTTTCAAAATACTTTTCATCTTTTTCTCTTCAACAGTTGATTTTGGTTTTGCCACCCATGACTGATTTTCAAAAACTTTTGTTTTTCGGATAAATCTTTGAAGTCTTTTGAGACTTAGAAGATTCGCCAATCTCGAATGTCGATTTCGGCTTATCTTCCGACTTCAACGATTCACCCCTCTTCAAGATGCGAATTGGTGAAACCATTGGTTTTTTACCCTTTTTGTCAACTGTTGACTTAGGTCGAGGTTTTTGAACAACAGGTTTTACGACAGGTTTCTCAAAAACTTTCTTGCATTGTTTTGCCATATGCCCGATTTCATTGCAGCGATAACAAACTCTTTTGTCATACTCGACAAAAGTTGACTTGAACGACTCTTCTTTTAGTTTCTTTGCTTCATTGAAATCATCAATGGCCTTTTGACTAAAAATGTATTCTTTCTCATCATCCACACTTGGTCCAACAACAAAGATATCACTCATTGTTTCCTTTGGTTTAACATTCTTAGTCATTCTCTTTTCAAACCCAATACCTTTGTTTTTAGAATTGTTTCCATTTTTCTTGTTATACCCATTGTTACTTACCCAAGTATTCTTCCCAAAGTTGTTTTGTTTCACAAAAGATTTCTTAGGTCTTGAAAAGAACTCGTTGTTGTTTACCTCAGAAATATCTATCTCGACAAGTTTAAACACCTTTTCAACATTTTTCATGTTCGTGTTTTGGATCGGATACTCAAAATCAGAATAGAGTTTGTCAATTCCAATCATTGTGTAAACCACCATGATCGGATCATCATTCGCAACCTTTTCTGATTTTGGTATAAATTTGTCCAAAAAGTTACCATCATCTTCACATTCAGAACTGGAACTTTCCAAATGTGTTTTCACAGTTTCAAAATCTGAGTTATCACTCTCTTCGCCTAACACTTGGTCAACAACAGTTTTTATAATCTGTGACTCATTGTCAGTGTCGGACGGAGAGAATGTAACATCAATGCTCTCTGGCAATTCATCCTCAATTGTTTTCAACTTGAGATTCAATGCAGCTTCCACCCCATCTGGATACTTTTGAGTATAATGATTCCACATTGGGGGTGGAACACTGTTAAAGACTGGTGCAGCATTGGGCTGTTGTGGAACAATTTGTTCAAGAACATAGGACGATGCAACATAGCTCATCAATTTCTTATCAATTCGCTCATTTTCAATTTTAGTCAATTCCAATTCTTTCTTTAATGATGCGGTTGTGTCAATATGAAAATTAACTTCCACTTGTTTATCAAAAAGTGTTGCTTTTGCAAGTTTTGTGGCTTTATCATTTTCGACACTTTCTTTTTTAATCATTTTAACTGATCTGGCTAGTGTATCATATGCTTCTTTGACTTGTCCTAAATCAAATTTTAACATGTCAGCATGTTCTTTCAATTCCTGAAACTTAGTGTCTTTTTCAAGACACTCCATGCACGGTTGTAAACACTTTTGGCATGGTGTTTCAGATATTGAATCCACTTTCTCAACAATTTCTGCTTCATGAGCAGTTTTCACTTCCTGTTTACCGACATCTTTGGACTCTGACTCAGACACTTTCTCAGATTTGACCTCCTCAATTCCTGACTCCTCATCCGACTCCTTTTGAACTAACTCAATACCTACAGACTCGGACTTCACAAGTTCTGTGTCTACCTCTTTCAGTTTCGCCATGAGAGCCTTGTCAGCAATTTCTTTCAAAATGTCTTCAGTTATTTCCTTTGTCACATCGATCATTTCTTCAACAAATTCTTTCTTCTCTTCAAACCTTGGGCATGATCCGGTCCTTGGTTCTTCAAAGTAACCTGCAAAAGATTCAAAAAATTTAGGAGGCATGATAGATCTCAAAGAACTGGCTAATACCTCCTGCTCAGATTGAGAGTAATGAACTTCTGCATCTATTTCTTCAGAATTGTCCGCATTTTCAGCAGAAACCTCTTCAACAACTACAGAAACATCTTCAGTAACTGTTTCCGGTTTAGACACCATCTCAGAAATTTCAACAACTTCAGCCATCATTGCCTGTCCATCGCTACCGGGGATATATTTATCCCAGCTGAAACCTGCAGCTACCTTCTCATCGTCTTGATTCACAATCAGCGCTTTTTCCGGTTTATTCTCAATTTGTGGCCTTTGAACAGTTGGCTGTTGATTTGGTCGGTGATAAATCGCTTGCCTGTAGTAGTCGTTGGTGAACGGGTTTTGATGATTGTTTACTTCACGGTTGGGACATTCTCGTTTGAAGTGACCACGTTCTTTACATTTAAAACAAGTAACTTTCGACTTATCGAACCCTGACTTCTGATCGGGTCCAGAAAGGCTGTTTCTGCCAGTGATTTCCATGAAGCTCTGTGCTCTTCTCACCAGACTAGCCATGCCCCATTTGATGTCAATTAGTTCAAGTTCTTCGGGGTCGATTTGGTCGTAATCCTCCTTTGTCATGTCAGGATTACCAATTCTCCCTGCTACTAAGCCCTCATAAGCCTCAAGAACGGAAGCAAGCATTGCTATGTGCTGTTTTGCGGCTGTTTCCGTGATCTCGTTTCCATTCTTTATGTTTACCGCAATATTGCACTGAACCCCAGAAACATACGCCTGATGATTTGATCTTGTTGAGCTTTGAGGTGAAGGCTGTTCCTGAGCTTTGACATTTGGTTCAAAGTTTGAGAATGGTGAAAAATTTCCGGATTGAGGAGTGTTTGAAGAAACACTTGAGGTGTTATCAGCGATGAACCCTGTCTGTATTTTTGGGCTTTGATTGGTTGAAACTGAAGTACTGCCTCTGTAATACAAAGATACATCTTGTTGAACATTTATTGAGTTCATCTTTCTAATTTTTAGCAACTCCAATTCTTGAGCTTCAATCGTTTCTATAAATGCACTAAGATTTAGATTCCCAAAATCTGAATTATTTTTCAACATCATCAAATATGTGCCCCACTCTTCATATGGTAATGCATCACACAACTTATCAATCAATTCATCATTTTTCTTTTCAATTTCTAATCTCTTCATTTCAAATACTAAATGGCAATATCTATCGAGCAATTGCTTTGTTGTTTCACCCTTCATGCTGGTAAAAATATCAAACTCCTTCTTTAATAAAGCCTTTTTATTCTTGACCATTGACACACTACCTTGAAACTTCAATTTCAATGCTTCCCACATAGAATGAGCATTATCTTCATGTTGTAATAACACTAAAATGTCTTCTTTGATAGCCTGCTGAAGGATACTAATCATCTTTTTCTCGGCTTTGAAATCAATCTGCTCTGACTCTGTCAAACTTCCAATACCCTTTTCCTGACCTCTCCCATCAACCGGTGGAACATACTTCGCTTCTATCTTCATCCAGGACTCAAAGTAATTAGCCTGGACCCAGTTTTTAAATCTGCTTAACCATCCCGCATATTCATCTATGTTCATCAACTTGGGAGGCTTTTGCATTGTTCCCAATTCATTTTCCATGTTGACGTTTTGCATAAGACTACCCGAGGTTTGTCCTGCTGCCATACCACTGCCCGCAAATAAGTTGTAAAAATCTTGATGTTCCATTTTTAGTGACAAATTTCCAAAAATGTTTAACTTTTTGATTAACAGTTTGTATTTATTGAAAACTTTTAACACAAACTGAGTTTCCAACACTCGATCACGTACGAAATGGACTAAACTCTCAAACCATGATTTTTACACTAAAACAGGTCGAATAAGCGAAATCAGACTCTACGTGTAACAATGAGCGAAACCTGTATAAGTCCTTATAAGAGAAATCAAACAAAGACCAAATGAGCGAAATCAAGTAATGACCATATGAGCGAAATCAAAGTGACCTATAAGCGAAACCATACAATGACCTTAAGAACGAAATCACTTAGTGACCTATAAGCGAAACCACTTAATGTTCATAAGAGCGAAACCACTTAATGACCTAATAAGCGAAATCAGACCATGACCTTATGAGCGAAAACACTTAGTGACCTATAAGCGAAATCCCTGAAATGCTAATGTCGTATAAGCGAAATCACACAAAATGACACAAAAGCGGAACCTATTCACGAGCCAATTTGGGTCATTTTTAAGCCGATTTTAGTTCTGAAAATCTCAAGGGTTTGTTATTAGTCAATTTTACACCATATACTCAAATTTCAGTCCATTTTGTCTGTCGGAAAGTCCAGAAACTCAAAATGTGCTTGAAAAAGGCTTTGATTCAGGTATACTAGCTCACAACTGGCTCTGATACCAATTGAAGGACCGTATTTGATAGTCGTGTGAGTCAATTCGAGCTAGCAACTACCGAAAATGTAGCGGAAATACAAAATCGGCATGAATCAAAGCAAGAAATGAGTAGAAACAGAAGCAGATCACTTTAATACGGTTTTCTCATTAATTCTTCACGAAATAATCGGGCAGCAGTTCAGCTCCACAGTAAACATGCATGTTCCAAATGAGAAAACATCTTGACTATATATAGGGAGTGAGGTTTCGCTTATATGACATGTTCATATAAGCGAAATCATCAAGCTAGTGATTTCGCTTTTATGGCACATGACCATATAAGCGAAATATCAACATTACAAATCCAATTTTTCACTTTAACCCCCTATATATTATATAATTAACACATCTAGACCCTATACATCAATAACTAAGAATAAGACGCAGGCTTTAGACATTCGTGCACCAACACACCCTAACTTGCTTCTTCATCATCTTGTCTATCAACTTGCAACATGTATTATAATAAAATCAACAAAAAGTTGGCGAGTATACAAGTTTGATACATAGCATAGTAGAATAAAATGTTTAAATGTGCTCATATCCAACATGAATAAGATGATACTAGTTAACAGTTATGCTGAAACGATGTTACTCTACATGCTCAAATCAATGTTTACGCAATTAAAGTGCCTATCCCAAAAGTTTAGCGGGAGGTTAACATGTTTAACTTAACAATACCCAAGGATAGCGGGCGGGGCGTTACAACCTATAGCGCTATAATTGTTAAGGTAGGCTTGATCGAAGTTAATGAGCATATAGTCATGAAGTGTTTACATTAGCATCACATATGTAACAAGAATCAAACATTTCATGTGTAATTTGGATTGAGTGTGAATAAATAAAGTTTAACGTGTTTGCGAATTTGAATATGAATACAAGTTGCACCCAAAAGTGTTTAAAATGAAAATGGGATCATGTATACTCACATTGGTTGCGTTTGCTATTTATTGTAAGTAACGCACGAGTAGGATTGGGAATTCCAAGAGAACGAACAAGACGATTATCCTAGATATGAAAAATAACACATACGAACTTGTTATTGTTTATAGGTTATGATAATTCCCTATATATATAGTTTAGGAATAAATTATTTGGGTATTAAAATTGGTCACCTTATTAGCTTTTATAAGAGAATTTTAGTAAATGTTTTGTGTTATAATTAGGAGTTTAAGGTTTTATTATAAAAGAAATAAAAAAAAAAAAAAGTAAACTGTTGAGATTGCAAAGTGTAGGGACTTATAGTGTAAACTACATTTAACCCATGGTGTATATTGAAAAGTCTTAATTAATTCGAATAGAGATTTCTTCTCTCATTTCAAAAACTTTTGTAACTGTTATGATTACACTTTATCCCCATAATCAATTTTTATTAATGTCAATTATTAGAGACATTTTACTAACTCAACCTCTCATTAACCGATCATACTCCTTAACCCGATCCTTAATTACACATAAATAGAAATTGGGTTCTTTTCCTTTACTGTTTTTATAAAAAGAAATATGCAGTGAAAAAGAAGCAAAACAAGGGACCGAGATCGATCGTGTTATTGCTTTTCATATTATCTCTAATACTCCACCATTATTTTGACATTAGCTTTGTTGTTCAGTGACGTTATAATCTAACAAGTGAGTTTATAATATGCAAAACCGGCATCGTCTTCTTCATTTTAAAACATTTAACAGAACTTGGTTTCACTATTAGTTATGTTCGTGTGGCTTCTTGTGTAATAACGAATGAAAATAACAAGGATTAAAAGAAATATACTGAACGAAATGAGAGGATTCCCGTGGTGATCTCCGAACGGCTCCAGTGACATCTGACCGGGTTGGCCCGACTCGTTATCCGTCTCTAATCTGAACCGACTGACCCATTGACTCGACGTAGACTGAACCGGACCCGAACCTGCTGAACCAAAGCTTGAGTCTGACCCGTAGCACCCGAGCCTGGAACCTCATACCTGGACCCGAGACCTGAACCAAAGCTGAATCGGAACCACTGTCGCCTCGCCATTACTGCCACTCACCAGATTTTATCGAATATGAGACACTGTGGTTCCCGGTGACCGAACGTCACCGGAGTTGTCACACCCCGATATTTCCACGTATTACCGGTGGGGACTATCGTGACGTGGTTGATAACATTACAGTCAAACAACACAATATTTAAATATGCACAGCGGAAGCAAAAGATAGATATGTTTCAACTTTAATAAATTGTAATATCTAGTATCACAACAGTTGAAAGTAATCCACAGGCGGATAAAAAATAAATAGAAAACATTGTTCAACAGTTTTAACATCCAAGCTTGCGAGACTTATTGTGGACGCTAGGAGAAGGCCAGCCTAGTTCGCGTAGTACCTGCACTAAACCTTTTGGGAAAATACGTCAGTTTACACTGGTAAATACAATCAACTGACTCATTTTTAAAAGTTTAATAAAATTGATTTGAATGCACGTGGCACAAACATTTTATAACTTGGGATAATTATTTGAATATAATCTTGTAAAAGAATTACATGTTCCTTATGCGTTCAGTAGCCCGATCCGTAGACCGGGTTAAAGATAAATAGACACACCACATTATTTATTTTGGCACTGACAGGTGTACGCCTACACCCCGTGCATAGGTCGTCGCCATTTCGTAAAATGATGCCAAGGATATCCAGGACATGGTCATTAACCCCGCAAAGGCTTTAAGCAAACAAAACATTTCAAAACGGAGCATATCAATGATTTAACCTCTATTCGATTAAAGATTCAATGCCCGACCAAGCGGTATTTTATATACCATACCCCAAGCCCGTATAGGGAAAATAAGTTAAAGGTATTTACCTTTGCAAAGTAATAATCACAATAAGAAAGTGCGTGTACCTTTGTGATAAGTCTCGTATGACAAAAATGGTTTTAAACATAAACTATGTGTTTAATACGCTTAAAGAGCCGTTTTAAGCGATTTTCCGGGTTATACAGGAAATCTGAGTTTTCTGATCAGGTTATAAAGTTCAAAATACTTTATTTATTATATAAAATCAGTAGCAATTGGATTGGCGTCAAAATACTTTCTAGAACTCATTTTATAACCAAAAAGGGTATATTCGGTATTTACCGAATTAATGCCATAACCTTAGGTTATGAGCAGGTTAAAAATAATTAAAAATCCTTAAAAATCCCAAAATATTATATTACATCAGTGGGTAAAAGGTTTGGTGTCAAAAATTGGGTTTAGATAGGCTTTAGGCTAATGACGCCGTTTAATTACTAAAAGGCGTTCTTATTACGCTAATGAGCATAACTCCTAATCTAGACCTCCAACTGATGTGAAAATTTAGGGACATGTTTATAAATTAGTAACAAAGATTATTGACCTTTCATATTTCCAAAATTCTCGTTTTATGGTCAAACGGGCATTATGGTCAACGTTAGGCATTTAACGGAAACGTGTAAACGAATCGAGCAATCAACGAACCAAACACAGAGGGTTATTCCAACATGTAACTTGGTCCTAATGAAGCTATAAGGCATTTCTAAATTATGCTAAATCGGGTCAGAACTAAAGTCAAAGCAAAAGTCAAAGTTTTGCGACTTTCGGTCCCGAACCGGGTCTAAACAGAAAATTGTCGGGTCGGACATGCTTAGACATGTTCTTATACTTATTACCAAGTTATATGAGTGATAAAATAGGTTACATGCCTTCTATATTGCTAATTACATGTTAAATCTCAAATTATAGTTATGTTGGCTTTTTAATACAAACTTTGACCCGACATTTGATCTAGTTAGAACGGGAATCAGTGGGTGCCCTTCTAAGGGTTTAATGCCCACATGATTACCAAGTTATAACTACCTTTAATTCGACTAATCACTGGACCACTAACGATTAATCGCTAAGTCAAACGTTAATTATGACGGTTTGACTTTTAAGCTAAAACTAAGTAAAAACTCAATTAAGGAAGGTCAAGGGTACTTACCAAAGTCCTAAGCATGACTAGGGATGACTTGGGCCTGCTTTGGAGCTCCAGAAGTCTTCAAGAATGCATATGGAAGGTGTGATCAAATTGTTGCAACATAAGGGGATTTTATAGTGATTTTTGTTGCTTATGATCATGCCACACAAGTCTAGCATTGTTCCCAGATCATTTACAAGTGCCCCTAAGGTCTAAAGTCATGTAGGGGTCGCCCATGGAGTGGAAAATATCTTCTAAAGTTGGTTATTGCGCTTAAGCAGGCTGCTGTCCCAACTTTCTGTATCTGGGGATCGGACGTGGCCCGCGTAAGTCTCTGTTAAGGCTTACGCGGCCCGCCTGAGTCCTGCTGTCAGATTTCAAACTTTTCCATTATTGCATCCTTGGCTCTTGGTCCTTCGAAAGGGCATTCCACTTTATTTCTTGCATTATGAGCCCCTCAAATTTACTTATAAGGGCTTCAAGACTTATACCCACTTTGTTAAGTCCTTGGTTTGCTTTGTGTTTATCCGAAAAGTCTTAATTTTCAACGTTGACGCTTTAACCCCTCGTATACGAATTTGATCATAACTTTCTCATACGATGACAAAACTTTATGAAATTTTTATCATGTATTTTAGTGAGCATAATTTACCGTTACAAAGCTTCGGGTTTGCTAAAAGGTCACTCAGAGGTATACCTTAAACATGTTGACACATTTAACCCCTGTAGTTTGTAATCTCTCACTTTCTTTCACAATTAGCTTCGTATGATCCATGATTCATTCGTTTAAGGATATAAACATCATGTAGGGTTATTGTAAAGTACATTTACCCATTGTTGACATTTTGAACCCTTATATTCACATACTTTCTTTGTTTGTCAACTTTAGTCCTTCTACAGTATTCTTTCGCACGTTCAAGCTTATGACACGTGTCAATACATTATAGGACATGAATTTTCGAGGTGTTACATCCTCACCCCCTTAAAAGAAATCTCGACCTCGAGATTTACTGAAATAAATGAGGGTACTTTTCTTTCATTGTGGATTCAACCTCCCACGTGTACTCGGGACCTCTATGGGCATCCCATTTAACCTTAACAATCGGTACATGCTTCCTTCGAAGTTTCTTAACCTGTCAATCCTCGATCAACACAGGTTTTTCAACAAATTTCAAGCTCTCTTCTTTGTGCACATTTGTATGTGGTATGACTAGTGATTCATCAGCGAAACACTTCTTCAGATTGCAGATGTGGAATACATTGTGAATACCACTGAGCTCTTCAGGTAAGTTTAACTTATAGGCAACTGATCCGACACGTTCGATGACCTCGAATGGTCCTATGTATCTCGGACTTAACTTGCCTTTCTTACCAAATCGCATCACTCCCTTCCAGGGTGATACTTTAAGCAACACTTTGTCACCTACCTTGAAGTTAAAAGGTTTACACTTTAAATCTGCGTAGCTTTTCTGCCTATCTCGGGCAGCTTTCAGACGGTCACGAATATGGACAATCTTGTCTGTCGTTTCAAATACTATTTCTGGTCCTGTCAGTTGAACATCTCCAACTTCCGCCTAACAAACGGGCGTTCTGCACTTTCTACCGTACAAGGCCTCGAAAGGCACAGCCTTAATGCTGGTATGGTAGCTATTGTTATACGAGAACTCGATCAATGGCAGGTGGTTATCCCAACTACCACCTAAATCAATCACACATGCACGAAGCATGTCTTCCAAGGTTTGGATTGTACGCTCACTCTGCCCGTCCGTCTGAGGATGGTAAGCCGTACTGAAATTTAAGCGTGTGCCCAAAGATTGTTGGAAACTTTTCCAAAAATGTGACGTGTATCTAGTATCTCTGTCAGAGATAATAGCCACTGGTACGCCATGTAGAGATACAATCTTATCTACGTACAATTGGGCTAACATGTCGGAGCTATAGGTCTCCTTAATGGGTAGGAAATGTGCTGACTTAGTCTGTCTGTCTACGATCACCCATATAGTATCATTTCCTTTCCTTGTCTTTGGCAACTTGGTGATAAAATCCATTGTCACCATTTCCCACTTCCACGTTGGAAGTTCAGGCTGTTGCAGCAAACCTGACAGTTTCTGATGTTCGGCTTTGACTTGCGCACACGTCAAACATTTAGCTACATAGGCAGCTACAGACTTTTTCAAGCCTATCCACCAATAGTTTGCCTTTAGATCCTGGTACATCTTATCAGCTCCAGGATGAACGGAATATTTAGAACTATGGGCTTCCTGGAGGATAACATCTCGAAGTCCCCCATAAACTGGAACCCATATTTGTCCATTCAATCTCAGAATTCCGTCCTTGCCCTGAGATAACTGTTCTTCGGTTACTCTTAGTTTTTCATTAGGATAGTTAGCTTCCAACACAGCTTCCTTTTGTGTAGCTAACAACCTTTCGTTCAAACCATTCTTTATCTCAATGCTCTTGGCATTGATTCTTATAGGATTCACTCTTTCCTTTCGACTTAAGGCATCGGCGACTACATTCGCCTTGCCAGGATGGTACCTTATTTCACAATCATAATCATTCAAAGTTTCCATCCAACGTCGTTGCCTCATGTTTAGGTCTTTCTGGTTAAACAGGTGTTGAAGGCTCTTGTGATCATAATAGATCACACACTTGATTCCATACAAGTAGTGCCTCCAAAGTTTTAGTGCAAATACAACGGCACCCAATTCCAAGTCATGGGTGGTGTAATTCTTTTCATTCACCTTTAATTGACGTGAAGCATAGGCAATAACCTTGCTTTTCTGCATAAGCACACATCCCATGCCAGTGTGTGATGCGTCGCAGTAAACCACGAATTCTTCTATTCCATCAGGCAATGTCAACACAGGTGCATTGCTTAGCTTCTGCTTAAGGATATCAAAGGATTCTTGTTGCTTTGGTCCCCAGTCGAACTTAATCTTCTTCCTAGTCAAAGAAGTTAGGGGTGCAGCAATCCTTGAAAATTTTTCAATGAAACGCATGTAGTATCCTGCCAATCCTAAGAAACTGCGAATTTCTATGGGCGTCTTCGGCTCTTGCCAATTCATGACAGCTTCAACCTTAGCGGGATCCACCTGGATACCACGCTCACTAACCACATGTCCAAGGAATTGGACTTCACGAAGCCAAAATTCACACTTAGAGAATTTGGCATAGAGCTTCTCCTGCTGAAGTAGTGAAAGAATACATCGAAGATGTTTCTCATGGTCGGCCTGATTCTTTGAATAAATCAGAATGTCGTCAATGAAGACGATAACAAATTTGTCCAAGTATGGTTTGTAGACGCGATTCATGAGATCCATGAATGTGGCAGGTGCATTAGTGAGCCCAAAAGGCATCACTAGGAACTCGTAATGACCATAACGAGTCCTAAATGCAGTCTTGTGCACGTCTTCATCTCTAACCTTCAGTTGGTGATAGCCCGACCTTAAGTCAATCTTAGAGAAGTAACTTGCCCCTTAAAGCTGATCGAACAGATCGTCGATCCTGGGCAATGGATACCTATTCTTGATAGTGACCTTATTAAGCTCTCGGTAATCGATGCACAGACGCATCGATCCATCCTTCTTCTTGACAAATAAGATTGGTGCTCCCCAAGGAGACGAACTAGGTCTAATGAAACCCTTGTCTAGCAATTCATCTAGTTGCGTTGTCAATTCTTTCATCTCTGTTGGTGCCAACCTATAAGGCGCCCTTGCTACTGGTGCTGCTCCAGGGATGATGTCAATTCTGAATTCCACTTGCCTATCTGGTGGTAAACCAGGTAGTTCCTCAGGGAAAACTTCAGGGTATTCAGAAATGACGGGGATGTCTTCCATCTTAGGTTTCGGCTCATCAATAGTCACTTGTGCCATGTAGATAACACAACCCTTCTTCAAACACTTAGAGGCCTTGAGCATAGTTACTTGCTCAGGCAGCCCATACTGGGTATCTCCCTGAATGGTAAGTGACTCACCAGACGGAGTCTTGATCACCACTTGCTTCTTATTGCAGACAATCTGGGCCTGGTTATGAGATAACCGGTCCATACCCAAAACTATGTCGAAACCGGCTAACTTCAAAGGAAGTAGGGACAAAGGAAAAGAGTGGTTCTTAATGGATATGAAACATCCATCTAATATGGTTGAGGCAGTTTCTAAGGTGCCATCTGCTAATTCCACCTCATACTTCACACTTAAGGTTTTAATAGGTAAGTTCAGCAATTTACAAAACTTATTATCTATGAATGACTTATCAGCGCCTGAATCAAAAAGTACTCTTGCATAGACATCGTTTATGAGAAAGGTACCTATGATCACGTTATCGTCCTGCACAGCTTCCTTTGCATCCATCCTGAAGACCCTAGCATTGGTCTTCTTTTCTTCCTCAGCTTTCTTTGCATATTTCGGGCAATTTGTCTTAATGTGCCCTTTTTCGTTGCAACTGTAGCACGTTGCGTCTTTCAGCTTCTTGCACTCTAGGGTTTTATGTTCCGAAGATTTGCAAATCCCACAAGGCCTCGGCTGATATTGGGATTTTGAGTCAAGTCTGCACCTCCCAAAGTGGTGCTTCTGACAAATCTTACACTTGGGCTTATCTCCGGATTGATGCCCATCCTTCTTAGAACCAGACCCCTTCTTGTGGTCATTGTTTCCCCTATGCTTCTTATCCGACCATCGTGAATTGTCATCTTCACGCTTCCTTTTCTCGGCATCCGTGTTCCACAGCGATCTCTGTCTAACCGCGTCCAGTGTGAGGGACAAAGATATATCAGCTACAGATCTTAAAGTAGCTGGCCGAGAGGCCATCACGCTTGCCTTAATTTCTGGGGCTAAACCCCCAATGAAACGAGCTATTCTTTTGGGTTCCGGGGTCACCAGATACGGAACCAATCTTGACATTGTATTAAAGCTCGTAAGGTAAGCTTGGCAATCCAGGTTTTTCATCACCAAAGACAGAAAATCTGACTCAATCTTTTCAACCTCATACTGAGGACAGTAGTTCTCTTTGATGAGGGCAACAAATTGTTCCCATGTCATGTTGTACAGTGGAATCTTCCCAGTAGCTTGAATCAACGCTCTCCATCAGGCTAAGGCCTCACCTTTGAACAATTGAGACACAAACTTTACCACATCCTTCTCAGCGCACCCGCTGATATCAACTATGGTGTCCATCTCATCCAACCATGTCATACAGTCTATAGCTCCTTTCACCCCAGTGAAATCCCTGGGTTTACATGAAACAAAATACTTGTAGGAGCAACCCTTATCACGGGGTCCTTGATTCAAAATAATCTTTTGAGATGGAGCACTTTGCTGATTTGAGGACTGACGATCGTCATCACCTTTCTTGGGTTCTTCCTTCTTGGAGGGTGGCTTGCTGTGAGCCTCAGAATGAGTCTTAGGCTTTGAGTGCGGTGCAGATAGGGTCCTACTTCGAGTCCCGCTATACTCATTATACTGCCGCTCTATTGCTTTTGTAACAGCGTTGTCGATTAACGCTTGTAGTTCAGCACCTGCTATATTAATCCGGGCATCATTCTGATTCTCCCTTGGGTGACTATTAAGTTCATCCGAGTCAGCCATTATATCTTGAACTGTTACATAAGATATTGACAAAAAATTATTTGGGAGTTTATTATGGAATTGTCTTTTATGGCAATTCATTAACCATGGTAAACATAGACCACATTTGGTTAATTTATTAATCATAATTTATTTAGGATTTTTACTATAATTTATCCTAATTATAAAACAACAACAGTTTTATTAGTAGCACAAAAGGCCTAGTCACGAGGACATTTTTTAAATTATAAGCCATGATTTCAGAGAATCAAAGCATTAAAGTTTGAGCATAGTTTACTAACTTTCTCTGACAGGGAGTCGTAGACTACTACTGTCTCTTGTCTTATATGACAATGAGTATGGCCCGTAGGCACTACATCACCTATGGATGTTTAATATATGATCATCTTACTTGATGAGTTAAACCTACGATTTGT
Organism: Helianthus tuberosus; assembly: GCA_030545235.1. Classification (NCBI taxonomy): domain Eukaryota; kingdom Viridiplantae; phylum Streptophyta; class Magnoliopsida; order Asterales; family Asteraceae; genus Helianthus; species Helianthus tuberosus. The sequence goes on from JARYGA010042336.1 coordinate 60,685, forward strand.
ATATCATCAGGTTAGGATAGGAATCTTTTGAAGAATCCTACTATAAGAATGACGTGTGTGATTTTAACGAATCACATCTGCCAGGAGCATTAACATGTTTTCAGATGTTAACAGGGATCTGAATCTTTTAAACAGGTCTTACCATCTTGGCCAGGTCTCATAATGACATGCAGGCTAGGCTATACCTTTGAGATTCTTATTTAATATTTAAATAGGCAGATATATTTTTAAAAAGGAATGATTTTGATTTATTTATCTCATGTATAATATAGTTATGCATAAAATTACAAAATGAAATTTATAAACTTAACATCCCATTAACATTTAAAAGAGTACACTTTGCCCTAAACGGGACTTTTAATAGACAAATTACCCACGCAGGGGTTTAACTGAAATTACAAGTCCACTCAGGGACCAAATACTAGAATAGATGTCCACGCAGGGACTAAAAAGACAAGTCCGCGCAGGGACTAAATACACAGATAAATGTCCACGCAGGGACTTGATTGAAATAGATAATACAACAACACATGTAGGGATTTAATGATCCCTTTTCTTCTTCCCCTTTAGCAAGCCTGCTAAGCCCTTGAGGAAACCTTGTCGTTCCCTGAGATCTTTGTGAAAATCTCGCTCGACTTGGTCCAACCTTTGCAGAATTTCTTCCCGTTCTGGTGGGGAAAACCGTGGCGGCTGCGATTGTTGTCGAATCAGAGGTCTAGCAGGTATTTGGTACCCATGAGTTGGGTACCCCACTCCCCAAGGAGCTCCATAAGGTCCATCCGGGTGAAGGGTGTTGTAATTGGCCACTACCAAGTACTGGTCGGCTTCAGCGTAGTTATAATGAGTGTGAGCCGGCTGCTCAAACGGGTTGTACGCCATTGAACCGACGTATGCAGGAATCGGGTTATCAAAACCCATCGGCGGTGGCTGTGGTGCAACTGGTGCAGAGTTCACCTCTGGAACTGGGTTTGAGGGCCCACCCAGTTATGGGTCCTCATGCAGTGGCGGGTGATGACTGCCACTGGAGTGTCGAGGGGTGCTAACATGGAAATCCCCTCCTCGTGCGGATATTATTGCGCCTGTTCTCCGACGCCTTGGTGGTTCTGGAGGTGCTTGATGAACTGGCGGCGGTGGAGGAGGTGGCGTGACTGCCACGAAACGTGAATCCCCAGAGGGATCCTGTTGCTGCTGGTGAGGTGACGAGTGGTGAGAAGGTGTGAAGTACCATTCGTGCTGGTTAAACCTCGCTTGATAACTGTCTGGGCCACGGTAAGGTGACCCGTGAAAGGATGACCCATCCGAAATTTCGATGGGATGGTTGGGGGTTCCGGTTGCAGGCTCGACGGGATCCGTGTCCTCGTCTATGTCCATTGCATTGTCTTCTGAGAAGTGGTCCTCCGGTCCTAATGGGTTAAAACCCACTGGTTCTTGAATATAATTTTCCGGGTTGAACCGGCCCTGAAAGACAGGAGTAGGGTCGCCGAAGGAATGGTGCGAAAGGGATCGTGGAGAGGTATATATGAAGGTTGTGGGTTATCGGGCTCGTTTTCCAAGTGCGGCCCAAAAGAGTGACGGTAAGGAGGTGTCAAACTGTGCGAGAAAGATCGTCTATCGGGCTCAAAAAGGTTCCTTCTGTTTCCCTGAGGATCGGCACTCATAGTGGTAGAAGGAGTTCGCCGGTGTGAAGGCCCGGCTTCGTGATCATTGGGGGCGGTGATTGGCCCCTTTCCTCTTCCTCCTCTTCTAAATCTTGGCGGCATTGTTAATCCTGTCAACACAATCAAAAGATACAACAAGAAATATAAAGAACAAAGTTAAGATAAAAACAAAAACAAATTTGGATTATTCCTATGTTCTTTGTCTAGACTATTAAATTTAGGAATGTGCAATTGTGTCATCGAGATTAAACACAAAAGGCTAGTGTTTAATTCACTCAATGTACGCTCTGATACCAACCTGTCACACCCCGATATTTCCGCATATTACCGGTGGGATCAGTGGGGAGTATCGTGACGTGGTTGATAACATTACAGTCAAACAACACAATATTTAAATATGCACAGCGGAAGCAAAAGATAGATATGTTTCAACTTTAATAAATTGTAATATCAAGTATCACAACAGTTGAAAGTAATCCACAGGCGGATCAAAAATAAATAGAAAACATTGTTCAACAGTTTTAACATCTAAGCTTGCGAGACTTATTGTGGACGCTAGGAGAAGGCCAGCCTAGTTCGCGTAGTACCTGCACTTAACCTTTTGGGAAAATACGTCAGTTTACACTGGTAAATACAATCAACTGACTCATTTTTAAAAGTTTAATAAAATTGATTTGAATGCACGTGGCACAAACATTTTATAACTTGGGATAATTATTTGAATATAATCTTGTAAAAGAATTACATGTTCCTTATGCGTTCAGTAGCCCGATCCGTAGACCGGGCTAAAGATCAATAGACACACCACATTATTTATTTTGGCACTGACGGGTGTACGCCTACACCCCGTGCATAGGTCGTGGCCATTTCGTAAAATGATGCCAAGGATATCCGGGACATGGTCATTAACCCCCCAAAGGCTTTAAGCAAACAAAACATTTCAAAACGGAGCATATCAATGATTTAATCTCTATTCGATTAAAGATTCAATGCCCGACCAAGCGGTATTTTATATACCATACCCCAAGCCCGTATAGGGAAAATAAGTTAAAAGTATTTACCTTTGCAAAGTAATAATCACAATAAGCAAGTGCGTGTAGCTTTTACCAGGTCTCCTATTCTGGAACGAAGGTTTATAATAACCTATTAGAATCCTAACGGGTCTTTAATTAAGCCTAAACTTAGACCGGTTAGTTTTAAAGAAAGAAACGGTTCGAACGCGTGATTAAGCGAAGACCGGAATAGAATGTAATTTAGACCCGACAAGTTTAAAGACTTGTATAATATGGGTAATCTAAACACATTCTGGATTTTGAGATAAAAATGATAAGGTTTGACCCGTTTCGGCTAATTTATGCAACTAATTACATAAACCGAACCGAACGCGTAAGAAGCATAACGGGTAACCATAAGAGTCATTTACAGGTTTCCTAAGTTGATATGCCTTAAATATGTTGTGATATCAGTAGGATATCTTCCGTTATGCCCAAAACGAGTTTAATCTCAAATTAAGCCCCGTAGGGGTATTTTGGTCATTTTAAAGATTATAAAAGAGACTATTTAAAATTCTGAGATTCGGGTCCGAATACAGCAGTAAAATAACTTATTTTAACAGGTTATATCATTTGTGATAAGTCTCGTATGACAAAAATGGTTTTAAACATAAACTATGTGTTTAATACGCTTAAAGAGCCGTTTTAAGCGATTTTCCGGGTTATACAGGAAATCTGAGTTTTCTGATCAGGTTATAAAGTTCAAAATACTTTATTTATTATATAAAATCAGTAGCAATTGGATTGACGTCGAAATACTTTGTAGAACTCATTTTATAACCAAAAAGGGTATATTCGGTATTTACCGAATTAATGTCATAACCTTAGGTTATGAGCAGGTTAAAAATAATTAAAAATCCTTAAAAATCCCAAAATATTATATTACATCAGTGGGTAAAAGGTTTGGTGTCAGAAATTGGGTTTAGATAGGCTTTATGCTAATGACGCCGTTTAATTACTAAAAGGCGTTCTAATTACGCTAATGAGCATAACTCCTAATCTAGACCTCCAACTAATGTGAAAATTTAGGGACATGTTTATAAATCAGTAACAAAGATTATTATCCTTTCATATTTCCAAAATTCTCGTTTTTTGGTCAAATGGGCATTATGGTCAACGTTAGGCATTTAACGGAAACGTGTAAACGAATCGAGCAATCAACGAACCAAACACAGAGGGTTATTCCAACATGTAACTTGGTCCTAATGAAGCTCTAAGGCATTTCTAAATTATGCTAAATCGGGTCAGAACTGAAGTCAAAGCAAAAGTCAAAGTTTTGCAACTTTCGGTCCCGAACCGGGTCTAAACAGAAAATTGTCGGGTCGGACATGCTTAGACATGTTCTTATACTTATTACCAAGTTATATGAGTGATAAAATAGGTTACATTCCTTCTATATTTCTAATTACATGTTAAATCGCAAATTATAGTTCTGTTGACTTTTTAATACAAACTTTGAACCGACATTTGATCTAGTTAGAACGGGAATCGGTGGGTGCCCTTCTAAGGGTTTAATGCCCAGATGATTACACACTTATAACTACCTTTAATTCGACTAATCACTGGACCACTAATGATTAATCGCTAAGTCAAACGTTAATTATGACGGTTTGACTTTTAAGCTAAAACTAAGTAAAAACTCAATTAAGGAAGGTCAAGGGTACTTACCAAAGTCCTAAGCACGACTAGGGATGACTTGGGTCTGCTTTGGAGCTCCAGAAGTCTTCAAGAATGCAGATGGAAGGTGTGATCAAATTGTTGCAACATAAGGGCCTTTTATAGTGATTTTTGTTGCTTATGATCATGCCACACAAGTCTAGCATTGTTCCCAGATCATTTACAAGTGCCCCTAAGGTCTAAAGGCATGTAGGGGTCGCCCATGGAGTGGAAAATTTCTTCTAAAGTCGGTTATTGCGCTTAAACAGGCTGCTGTCCCAACTTTCTGTATCTGGGGATCGAATGCGGCCCGCGTAAGTCTCTGTTAAGGCTTACGCGGCCCGCCTGAGTCCTGCTGTCAGATTTCAAACTTTTCCATTATTGCATCCTTGGTTCTTGGTCCTTCGAAAGGGCATTCCACTTTATTTCTTGCATTATGAGCCCCTCAAATTTACTTATAAGGGCTTCAAGACTTATACCCACTTTGTTAAGTCCTTGGTTTGCTTTGTGTTTACCCGAAAAGTCTTAATTTTCAACGTTGACGCTTTAACCCCTCGTATACGAATTTGATCATAACTTTCTCATACGATAACGAAACTTTATGAAATTTTTATCATGTATTTTAGTGAGCATAATTTACCGTTACAAAGCTTCGGGTTTGCTAAAAGGTCACTCAGAGGTATACCTTAAACATATTGACACATTTAACCCCTGTAGTTTGTAATCTCTCACTTTCTTTCACAATTAGCTTCGTATGATCCATGATTCATTCGTTTAAGGATATAAACATCATGTAGGGTTATTGTAAAGTACATTTACCCATTGTTGACATTTTGAACCCTTATATTCACATACTTTCTTTGTTTGTCAACTTTAGTCCTTCTACATTATTCTTTCGCACGTTCAAGCTTATGACACGTGTCAATACATTATAGGACGTGAATTTTTGAGGTGTTACAAGAGCCAAGCAGCATCAACGACCGAGCCCTACCATCGACGCCGTCTTCTGTCGCGAAACCAACACGCCGCCGCTGTCGTCGATTAATAGAGGGAGAGGTGCGCGAGAGAGACGAGAGGTGTAGCGTCTTGATCATTTGTGAGAGAGAGGGAGAGGGATGGTGTGGGTGCTGCCGGAAAATGACCGACGCCGGTGGTCGTCGGAAATCGGAGAAGGGAAGAGAGACCGAGAGTGTGTGTAAGATGGAGGGTGTGCGATGGAACATAAGGGTGTGCACATCGTTTATTATGTCCAGGTTCTTGATTTGTTTAGAAAAAAAGAAACGCGTAAATGATACCAAGTCCCGAGCAATCAGCATGCGCAACATAATTGGAAGCCAAGAAGTCATGGCTGTCTTTTGGCGGCAAAATGAAAGAAGAAAAAAGGAATGGGATTGAACTTTTGTACTGATTATGTTTAAAGTTTCATGGACTTGCACAAACAGTCCCTAAATTTTCATCCTTTCATTACTTAAAAGGAAAAGTACCACTTTAGGTCCCTTAACTATACTAACCTGAATAAATTGGCTTGGTTAATTGGTTTAGCTTAAGCTCTCATTATAACTCATCAAATTAACTAGGTTAATCAACATGGTTTACAAACTAGGTTAACTTATATTACTTCAAACTAACTTTGAACTCTAACAAAACTAACTATATAAGTTAACTTGGTTAGGTTATGCAACCTTAATAACTAACTAGTTTAGATATAAGTAAACTTTTAAATTAGATTAATTAAATAAATAACTATATTGATTTTTAACCAAATAAATATTTGAATAAAAATCTCGCATCAGTTATTTTAAATTTCGCAAAAACAACAACAACAACAACAACAACAACAACAATAATAATAATAATAATAATAATTTTGAGTTTCAAGGATTAGGGTCCAAAATTTCAAAACGGGTCGGATTTTTGGGAATCCAATTTAACGGATGTTACAACACCTACCTCTTGAACTCGCCGATGTTCCCGCCACGTAACTTTAACCTACCCATACACGGCCGAACCACCAAATTATTGTTACAAATCAATCCCATACACGGCCGAACCACCAAATTATTGTTACAAATCAATAGTTTTAACGTGCAGTTAGCAAGTTTTAACGATACAAACTATACACAATATTACTGGTTAACCTTTAACAGTTTTCCGTCGTTTCCCAGGGCCTGGTGACCCACTATCAGTATCATCATACACTGCAACGCAACCAACAAAAGTATGTTATGAACAGGGACTAATCCAACACACTATACATATATACATCACCTTCAACTGTGTTCACGGTTCATACACACATCAATACTAACCTAACGCCCTTTGGGTCGGACCGAAGCCATATTGTTGATTGGAAGGACCTTCCTTGGAACCATCGGAGATAATAACAACCCTACGGCTTTCAGACCTTTTCCGCCCTTATATAGGCCTCGTCGTGCTATATATAGAAAACAAAACAAAATCAGTTGCCATTTTGGGGAAATCGATTGAACAAAACCCCCTTTTACATGTCCGATTACAAGAACTAACCTTTTACTTGAACTCTTCATCTTCCTTAATCATTTCAGTTTAACCGACGACGACAAGATTATGAACGATTTCCTCATTCTCCACGATCGCCTCTATCTGCTTCTGTTTTAGGGTTAGAAAGTACCGAGTGATGTTGTTTGGCGAAAGAGAAATATGAACAGTCAGTATCGAGTGGGAAAGATAAAGACGAACTGTGTTTGAAATGCTTTGAAGTTTTGATTAGACGTCTACTGCATGGCAGGGATTTGGTTTTCCAAAGTTCAACAGAGGACATTTTGCACTACCGAAAATGCCCTTCCAGTTGTACTAATGTGTATTATAACATTTCTTTTAAATCTAATTCTTACCCAAATTAAGAGAGCCATTGATCAAGTTAGATGAAAGATAATCAATGGATGATATTGGGTTTGCAGAGTTTTCTTAAAAAGATAGAGTTTCCCATATAACCCATATATATATATAATGTAAAAGGATGTGAGAATAAGATTTAAAGATGTGGGAATAGTAAGAGTCTTATACAAACACATATAGACTATAGTTGTTCTTAAAATATATATGTTATGTTCAGGATAATTTGTACGTTTTACACGGAAAAAACCACTTTATTAAAGGGTGTTGCTAAATGTACCCCTTTTCTACTAAATGCACACCTCCTTTAACTTTTACATTAATATAATTCAAACCCTTTTGTTTTTCATTCATTTTTTTATCTTTAATTACTATTATTACTAGTATTTGTTTTTAAAACATTATTTTATTTAAAAAGAAACTTCTTTTGATTATTTGAAAAATAATCGTTTTCTTACGTTTTAAACTAAAGCGAGTCATTTTAATTTTGAAATTGATTTTTTTGTTCATAGCGACCTGAAGTGGGTATGCGAATTCGGTTTGTGTAAACAATGATACACAAAAAATTAAATGAAGCTTTAAAGCCAGCCAACTTAACTAATGTTTTTTTTTTTTACGTCTTATTACTTTTAATAAATAAAAGTTGTTAATTATATTAAAAAACATTTTAATATAATGACACTAATAAAAATAAAAATAGAAAGATGAGAGAACTAAAATACGAAATAAATAAAAAATATAAAAGCAACTGTCTTTTTTTCAAAAAAAAAGTTCTGAAACTTTTTATTGTATAAAAAATATCTTTTTTATTAATTTTAATGACGTTTTATAGAAACATAATAAAATACTAGTAAGAGAAAGTGTCTTCAAATTATATAAACACAATAGTTTTCAAAAACAATATTTAAATTGTTTA